>CM060086.1:25240244-25367744 GCA_030522485.1 Stenchaetothrips biformis | reverse complement strand
CCAGTGTGCCGACCTGGCCGGAGTCCCTGACGGCCATCTCCACCGACACGCCCTCCCTGCGGCCCGCAGCCAACGCTCACCAGTGTGCCGACCTGGCCGGAGTCCCTGACGGCCATCTCGACCGACACGCCCTCCCTGCGGCCCGCAGCCAACGCTCACCAGTGTGCCGACCTGGCCGGAGTCCCTGACGGCCATCTCCACCGACACGCCCTCCCTGCTCCCCGCAGCCAACGCTCACCAGTGTGCCGACCTGGCCGGAGTCCCTGACGGCCATCTCCACCGACACGCCCTCCCTGCGGCCCGCAGCCAACGCTCACCAGTGCGCCGACCTGGCCGGAGTCCCTGACGGCCATCTCCACCGACACGCCCTCCCTGCGGCCCGCAGCCAACGCTCACCAGTGCGCCGACCTGGCCGGAGTCCCTGACGGCCATCTCCACCGACACGCCCTCCCTGCGGCCCGCAGCCAACGCTCACCAGTGTGCCGACCTGGCCGGAGTCCCTGACGGCCATCTCCACCGACACGCCCTCCCTGCTCCCCGCAGCCAACGCTCACCAGTGTGCCGACCTGGCCGGAGTCCCTGACGGCCATCTCCACCGACACGCCCTCCCTGCGGCCCGCAGCCAACGCTCACCAGTGTGCCGACCTGGCCGGAGTCCCTGACGGCCATCTCCACCGACACGCCCTCCCTGCGGCCCGCAGCCAACGCTCACCAGTGTGCCGACCTGGCCGGAGTCCCTGACGGCCATCTCCACCGACACGCCCTCCCTGCGGCCCGCAGCCAACGCTCACCAGTGCGCCGACCTGGCCGGAGTCCCTGACGGCCATCTCCACCGACACGCCCTCCCTGCGGCCCGCAGCCAACGCTCACCAGTGCGCCGACCTGGCCGGAGTCCCTGACGGCCATCTCCACCGACACGCCCTCCCTGCGGCCCGCAGCCAACGCTCACCAGTGTGCCGACCTGGCCGGAGTCCCTGACGGCCATCTCCACCGACACGCCCTCCCTGCTCCCCGCAGCCAACGCTCACCAGTGTGCCGACCTGGCCGGAGTCCCTGACGGCCATCTCCACCGACACGCCCTCCCTGCGGCCCGCAGCCAACGCTCACCAGTGTGCCGACCTGGCCGGAGTCCCTGACGGCCATCTCCACCGACACGCCCTCCCTGCTCCCCGCAGCCAACGCCGTGGCGCAAGCCGCTCGGCCCAGCAACAGCGGCGTCTGAGATCGACTGGAACAAGTTTGGTAAATCAACAGATTAACACCTAACGGAATGGTGTCTAGTGCGCAGTGGGCCAGAAGACCGACGCCGCAGGCGGCCAAAATTCTGGACGCGTTTTGAGCTCCAGAGTCGCTAAACAGGACTGTAACCAAACGTATGACTCCTCCAATGGATTCCTCGTTCGGCGAGCAATCCATTTGTGGGGACATACTTTCGGTTCGAGTCCCATTTAGCGACTCCACTGGTAAAACTGAAGGGTAGTATTATCCTCTGTTTTCAAGCGTAATCAGTTTACGCTTGAAATCAAGCGTATCAGGCCCATCCGCCAAGATTTCCGCTATCTAAATGCATGGGGGAATTTCTACTGAATGCCTCAAATCAAGCGTAACGTCTTCAAGCGTGACACTATGCTTGACTCAAGCATAGAGTTACGCTTTAGTTTCACCAGAGTCGGGAGCTCAACACACGTCCGGGATTTTTGACCGGCTTCTACCGGTGTTTTGGCTAACTGTGCGGTGGTGTGGCAGGCAGGGGGGTAGTCCATCATCTGATCCTATCCCCAGCTCTGCCCACGGGCTCTATCTGGCAATCTGTCCTTTTCCTTAACTTGATACAACCTCAATGAAGAATGGCATCGCTCGATTGGCATGGCGACCGCTGCCGCTGAAGCCGCGCCGCGTCATTCCCTTAACCAAGCGCGGATGCACCGTGGGGGGGTGGGACCTACATAGCGAAGCCGGTAGAAGGTACACTGTCGTTCAGGGGTGCGCTCTGAAAGTTGGCGCCTTTAGGCGCTTGTCCCCGATTTTGTAGCGCCTTAAGGTGCCCCCTCCCCTCACGAGGCGCCTAAGGGTGCCTCATTTCGAGGCGCCTTAGGCGTTAAGTTTTGAGACACCTTTGGTCCAGCCCACTGGATTAAGCGAGGATCGCCTATAATTACCCAAACCAAAGGTGTGTGGAGACGATGCAAATTCACGAGTTTTACGAAAGATTGAACTCCTGTTCCTAGCAGATGAGGCAAGGACGGGCGGCCGAAGCTGCTTCCTTCTTCACTTGAATAGGAACATAGCTCTGTCGGCTGATGCGATCAATCAAACGCTCTGCTGTCAACGCTACGGCATGCCGTGTCTCTAGCGACCAGCACTTGCCGCGTCACTACTGAACGCGCACTTGCAGCGCAGGACCCAATAATCGCCGAGGTAGACGATAACTGTACCCCTGACGGTAACTGTATAGTTTACCCTACTTCGGTGAGCCACTTAGCCAAGTCTTACCAAAATCGCCATCGAAATGCCATAAAGGGCCATACCAATGAAACCTAAAAGCAAGCTGAGAAGCCCAGTCCTGGGACAAAACTACTATAAGGCTACCTCGAGCCTGAAAAAAGGCCGTATCTGCATCAGCCACACTGCCCTTACCAGCTCCTTCTTCGCGAGGTCTTGCTCCGTGCACGCGCTCTCCTGCTCGCTGCCTCAGTCACTCGACAACGTGGACACGGACGAGTAGAAGGTCGTGCCCGAGGAGGACGAAGGCGTGGGTGACGGTGAGGACGACGAGGACGTCGACGAGGACGAATGCGACGACGACGACGATAAGGATGAGGACGAATGCGAAGACGAGGACGACGAGGACGACGGAGAAGGAGAGGGTGAAGGACAGGGTGAAGGAGAGGGCGTTCGACGCGAAGTGAAAACCGTCCCCAGCGCTGCGCAGAGACCGGCCGAGGCCGGCACACCACTGGCCCGGTGCGACGCACGCACACTAGTGACACCCCTGCCGCGCCGCCGCCTCTGCCGCGCTGGTCTGGGCTCTCCCTGCCCTCCCCCCCCCCCACCAGTGGCTCCGCCGCCTCCTCACTCCACGCGGACTGGGCGCCTACTGCGCAGGGGCAGGCAGTTATCGCCATCGCCGCACAGGGGGAGGGGGGAGGGGGGCGCAGTGTGACGAATTGGAAAACAGGTGGACACCTCTCATCGCGTCGACGATTCACTTCCGGTATCGAGGAATGCATTATGCGACGTCACGTGTGACGTAGCCTTGCGGGTCGATTCACGCTGCAACAAATGTGACACAAAACTCCAACGAACGTGACACGACACACACACCAAATTTTTCTGTACAAATTTTGTACGAGACATCACAGTTTATTGTGCAGATGATTTTTTCGTACAAATTTGTACGAATTTTTGTACCAAAAAGGGAAATTTGTCCAGATTTTTGTACTACGAAAATGTTACGAAAAGCTCATCTGCACAAAAAACTGTGATGTCTCGTACAAAATTGTACATAACATTTAGTGTGCACCAGACACACCAGACCAGCACAGGCGGCCAAAACTCTAGACGCGTCTAGACGCGTATGGACCTCCAGAGTCGCCAAATGAGACTCGGAACGAACGTGAGGCCCCACTGACTGATGGACTGCTCTCCGAACGAGGAGTCCATTGGTGGGGTCACACGTTCGGTGCGAGTCCTATTTAGCGACTCTGGAGCTCAAAACGCGTCTAGAGTTTTGGCCGCCTGCGTTGGTCTTCCGGCCCACTGTGTGACACGATTGTGTGGCTATACCAAGTTAAGGAAATTCATTCTTCACTTATCACAGATATAGGGCCCTGTGAGGGTGAGGAGGGGAGTCTTCGAGATTCACATTCCACCGTTCCCCGCCTTACCCCTGGCCGAGGGGTCCACCACTCTGGTAATCCTGTGTACATTTCGTCTAGTAATCATCGGTAATCACATGCCAAAACTGGATATTTTCGCTGTTTTTATCGGCTTTTGGGGGTTCTTCTTGCGAGAATGGGCAAAAACTGCTCCCAAGAGGCCAAATTTATAGAGTTTTTTGAGATTTTTTGTTGGTAATCACCGGTAGTAGGTAATCCTGTGTACAATCCTGAGCTGAGTGGTGGACCCCTCGCCCCTGGCCCTACCTGTGAAGTGTGAATTGTCATGTGTCATTAACTTAATATAGCCCTTGTCAGGCTGTAACTGTTGAGCATGATGTTCAATTTCAATTACGTCTTACTGTTTTCCCTCAAACTGATCACACCTTAATTTTGGCTGAACAAGGATGGGACCAATCATAAAACAATGAATAGATTTTTAAACTCGTGTCTTTACAGCATGACGTTTATGAAGCAAGGATGAAGCACTTCTTTACCTCCCATTCGTCGTTGTCGGCGCGAGTCAACATTAAAAAATTAAGGCAGTCCCCGAAACGAACTTGGGTTGAATGCAGCCGATTGCAGTAAGCCTTAGAAACATAAAGTGACTGCATTCAATGGAATCGAATATTATTCAAAACTAACCGACCAAAACTACTCTTTTTGTTTCTAGAGCGCACTAAAAAATCAAATTTTCGGAACGAACTTTAAATTGCAGTAAACCACTGCAAATAGTGGTTGATGTTGATTGGGGGCGCGTTCACCTTCGCGCGGAAGCCTAACCTAACCTTCAGCCAGTACGAGAAGATGGTTCTCGTACCGGCACCAGCGTGAAGGTGTTAACGGGGCAGTAGCGCCATTGACATCTATTTTTAGTCAAATTTTGACAAAGTTTATCCCGTCAAAAAAAAATTCTTCTGTTAATCAAGGAAAAAAAAACACACGTAATCATTGAAAAGAGAGGTCTCCGAGGATGATTTTGGAAGAAAAAAATATTTGTCAAATTTGGGTCATTTTTGTAGGGTCTGAGAACGGCACAAGACCGCACAACACATTTGCCATTTTCAAATGGGAACGGTTTCTGACACGCTAACACAGTCGTCGTGTTCCGGCCGTACGGAGTACGGCAACAAAAAAAAACCGTTCCCATTAAAAAATTAGACATTGTTTGATTATTTTAATTCGTAGAGTCAAAAGCTAAGAGTTTCTTGAAAAATCGGCTCGCTGCATGTTACGGTCTAACCCATCTCTATTTACGACTTGAAGCGAGTTTACCCGAAACCCTGTTACGTTGAGCAGCATGATGATTTTCCTAAGCTAGTCGTTTGAGAACCAAGACTGGAAACAGCAAACAAATTACACGAAACTGTTCCTCAAGCTTTTCCCTTTTCGAAAATGTATGGGTTTGTTCACTTGGGTGCATCAGAAGCATCTGTGGGGTGAAATACACCGCGCCGCGGGCCGATCGCTCGCTCGAACCGCCGATCAAACTTTCCCGCCCCGGAGAGGCTGCGGGCAGCGGGCAGGGCTGTGGGCTGTCTGCTCTGCTTGGAGGACTCTTCGCGGCTCTTATGTCACATTTACGTGTGTAATAGCCTTTCTTGTTCATAAATGTTTCAGCATTTTATGTTCCCCAATGTTAAACTCTAATTTTTTTTCCCTTGGAGCACATGTCAGTGGCGCAATATCGCACAACTAATTACAATCAGCCTAGATTTGCACTTAACCTCAGAATTGACTCTTCTTGCTACAGCTACATATATATATTATTTCTTACTTCCACAGGTTGCCTCAGCTAACATGAGACTTCCAATTGTAAATTTCAATGTTCATCGAGCTTATAGTGGACTGAGCAAGTTTCGTTTGGGTGATCATTCTGTATGGAACAAGAGTCATAGTCCATCTAGTGAAAGATGTTTACATGTTTCAAGCAAAAATCACGGTGGTACTATATGGGAACCTGACCGAAGAGGTGGTCCTGAATTTGAGAGAGAAGACCCCAATCCTATGAGTAATAAGGAACACATCAAGAGAGGTGCCAAAATGCTTATCCCTGAAACTAAAAAGATGATTACGGAGCTGAAGGATTACTTTTCTCAAGACCCCCCAAAGTACTTATATCCTCAAGGTGAGTGCATTTTATGTTTTGAAATATCAATTGGGAACCATGAATAATGTTTAATTTGTTGCTTCTTCGTCCCTTCTTGTTTCAAACTTTGACAGAGGGTGTCATTGACAAGTATTTTGATTTTGATGGTCCTGAGAGCGTCGATAAATGGGTCACCACTTGTGACAGTGACTGGGATCAAGGCTATTCCACTGCTGATGTCACCATTTCACCGTCTGGCACAGGAATATTTTCGGGCAACATCAGCACCCGCATACCTAAAACAGGCCGAGTTCACTTGGCTGGATACGCCAATCTGCGGTTTGTTCCTCCCTATGTATGTACAATCGTTGCTATCTGATGATTTTTTTTTGTACATTTTTACTTGTCCATTGTATTAAAAAACTGGTATGATTTCAGCGTTCGTTTTATCGTGATTATACGTACGTATTTGCTGCATATAGCCATTTGGCTTTGCGGATCAGAGGTGATGGTAGAACTTACATGGTCAATCTTCACCCTCATACCACATTTGATCTTAATTTTATGGATGTGCACTCTTATGTCCTGCATACAAGGGGGGGCCCATATTGGCAAGAAACAACGGCAAGTCTGGAGTATGACTTTAATCATTTTATTATACCTGATGTGTTACTTTCTGACCAGGTTTCTTTTTTTTTCAGATCCCTTTCTCTAAATTCTTTTTACATCACAAAGGAAAAATGCATGATCAGCAATACCCTGTCGACCTCCAGGAAGTGAGAAACTTCAGCATTACTCTCATGGATCGAAATGATGGACCTTTCAGTCTAGAAATCGACTATGTAGGTTGTGTAAAAGATATTAACCACAGGGAAGAATTTGCATATGAACAATATTATGTTGGACGATGGATGGCCCACAATTAAAAATTTATCTGTACTCTTCAATCTGTTTGTAAATAGACTTAATCTCCATTGGGTTGAATAACATTTTAAAAGATTTTCTTACTTGTGATATTAGGTAGAGGCCTACATTACCCCCTAGGGAGGGATGTAGGGCTCTAATATTAGGGATCCAAGTCACAATAAAATCAGTGGCATGTAAAATGTTGTTGGCATCCTTTAAGATAATTTTGTTACTGTAGCATTGGTCATATGTATAATAAACCCTCCTAATGCTAAGAAATAAATATCAAGTAAGATCTAATTCCTCTGATAGTAGAAAACTATATTTATCACCTGAAAAATTTACGTACATGTATATTCAATGATATGCTTCTGCACCTGCAGTTCAGAATTACAGACTTGTTATGATGGTTTTGATGGCTTCTTCATTTTAAGAAACTTATATGTTCCTTTTGAAAATGCATAACTTAAAGCAGATGCAACAGTGGTTCCAGCTGTCAGGTACCTAAATGAGACAAATTAATGGAAAACAATCAAGCCAAAACTAAGCAAGAAAGATAAGCAAAACATGAGTGATATGAAGTACGGTTTGTTCTTTGCCCTCAACTGGTGGCATAACTTTGTGATACTGTACACATTTAACAATTTTAAATGTGTAAACTGGAGAAATCATTTGATCTCATATTACATCTTGGAGCGCACACTAACAATGCCCAGAATTTCACAATGCTGTAATGTTTCTCAACATGACTTATTTTTAAGTTATCTCAAAAAAATCTAATAAATGAATAATTCGTCAACTACCACCTTATCCCAATCTAAAACTTGGGAAACAACAAAAGATCATCTGACAACATTCAAGTTTGAAATTTTCCAGTGATAACAAAAACTAGAAGAGCCTTAGCTTAAAAAAAAAAAAAAAGGAATTTCACTACTCTTGGTATTGCATTTACTGAGCTTAACATGTGTCACTTAATTTCTCCTTGCCTCCAGGGAGTGTAAAGAACCATAAGATACATGATGCAATAATATTGTATCATTTTAAGTTTGATTCAATTAAAAACAATCCTTTACCATAGTCCATGGAGAGCCGAATGATCCACATACTGGAAAACTGGAGCACCCAATGTGAATGCTACCAATGCCAGCTGAACCATTGTGTTAAATTTGCTTATATTTGTTGGAGCCAGTTGAGCAGTTGCATGAGTAGCATCAAAATATCTTCTAAATGTACGCTGATTAACATAAATAAAAATTGGTATTAGGCAGATTAACTTAAGAAGGACAAAAAGCACTCAAAGCTGGTGTCATTGCACAGGCCAGGTGTAAAGTCATGATCTAGTATAATCCAGCCAAAATCCTGTTACAAATAAAAATTAGAAAGTCCAATAAATCTGGTCTTTGGCTCAAATGAATTCAGCTTAGACAAACAAGCTTTTTAGACCTGGGTGATTTGCTACGCTGCAACCAGCTTTTGACTTAAGATGAAACTGCCATGGGAAAAGCTTACTGGTGCAGGCAAAGACTTGTACCGTATGTAGGACCCAGCAGCCACAAGGGCTACATCCCGAACCACTATCAGGGAAGTTAAGGCAACTGCAACAAAAGAAAACAAACATTTTCAAAAATGCTCTTAAAAGACCAGAGACTGAGACTGAGTTCACTTACGGGGAATGAGATCGACATAAGTCAAAGATAGAAACAGTGTTGCAATTAAAACCTTGTCAGCCATTGGGTCCAAGAAGCTTCCCAGTTTAGAGGACTGACTTTTCCATGTTCTGGCAATCCACCCATCTAGCTATAAGTAAAAAGTCATTAATGTCTGATAAGATAAGATATTCTATTGCAAACCAAAGTAGCCCTGCATGCAAACTGGCTGCACTGAACCATGATTTGCAGAGCAACAGTGAAAATAGCATTCTTCATTTTAAGACCTTATGATAAAGAACAGAAAACTCACCGCATCAGTAACACCTGCTACAACCAGCAGTCCAAGTGCCAAATTGAAATCAGATTGAATTATTAAATATCCTAGGTATGGTGAAAACACAATTCTTGTAACACATAAAACATTAGGTATGGTATATATGTTTTCGCGCTAGAAATCAGAAATCATTGTTTTGATTACAAACTTTAGCCCAAGACCAAGAGGTACATAACAAACCTTTCAAAAAATGCCTTACTTCTATAATGTCTTCCATTCGCTCTTTCATCATGGTTTTGGTGTCTTTGATATCATCTAGAATGCGTTGTTTAGACTCCTTGAAACGCTGCTGAGTTTTCTTAATTTTATCCTGAGTTTCCCTTAAGCGATTCTGTGTCTGTTTCAATCGCAAATGCTTCTGATTTGGTAATACACTTTCAAGGAATCCATTTTGCTTGTTATGACGGCCAGAAATGTTGTTGCTTGCAATCACACGTTTCCTATGGTCCGAGCTCAGCAAACGGGACAACCTCACAACACTTTCACGGTGTGATACAACAGCTCTTTGGCCCACCTGAAAAATTTTAATGGTAAAATAAGTTTAATTATTAGAATTTTGTAGATAGTAAATGAGATCCCAGGTAAAATAAACAGCAGCAGTTCAAGGTTTTCAAAATTTCTTGATTGAATCAGTAACATTATGTTCGAAGTAAGTACAATGAAGAGTAAGTATGCATTTAAAGGACATATCTTTGGTCTAGTGACATGCAATACTTCACACAATGCTTTATTTAACATACCCCAGATACAGCAACAATATTTAAATTGCAACATCTCAACAGCGAACAAGCCTTCAAGCACACATTCCTGTAATGCCCCTCCATGATTGTCTGGAGGAAAAAAAGACGAAATCAGAAAAGCATTCAGCATCTCTTCTTTGTGTTGCAAGGACGTAAAATTCTATGATACACAAGAAATCAGGTAAACATAACCATCCGAGGTAAAGACAAAGAGCTCGTGACGGAAATTTAACGAAAGTTCATAACATCGAACATCAAAGAATACAAAACTTGCCAATTTAACAAATTACTGTAAGTTTTCTTGAGCGGATCACGGTCACAAATAAAAGAAATAAGGATATTTCCGCGCGTGTTGTAGCAGAAACTCCGTCGCCACCGGCAGACGCAGGGGAGAGGGGCAGGGGGCGGGGGATCATGTAGTGGCGAGGGGGAACACGGGGCGGGAAGGGGGGGGGGGAGTAGGGCTCTAGCCAGCCCCAGCTCTACGTGTACGTGTAGGGGATGTGAGTGACCCTGTCACTGGCTAGAGGACTCTATCACTGGCGGGTCCCGAGACTTGGCATAATTAAGGCGCTAAAGGCCTTCTCCACGTGGGAGAAGGTAGGAGGCCTCCAAGTCGTGACTTAGTCCTAAAGCCGTGAATAGGACTGGACTCCATCAAGTTGTGAGGAGCAACCATGTCTTCAGTATCTACCTACACCACCATCGTATCTTTGTTTTTATGTCCATCTCTTCGTTAACTTTAGAAGTGTCATTTTGATATAATTTTCCCTGTGCACATGGCTTCAAACACTGTGGATGACAGAAAGAGGGTAAAAAGGGGTGGGGAAGTGGGTTAAGAGAAATTATTTAAAACAATCCTTTTGAAATTATATACAGAAATGTTTTATTCCTTAAATTACGCAAACATAGCAATCAGTACAAATCTTTTTAACAAGCACAACTCAAGAGAAACTACAATGTTGCTTTTTAAGAAACAAAAATGTAAGTGAATAGTCTATTACAGATTCCATTAAGTCTCAACAACGGCTGCTAGTTCGTCACAATTTTGCTCCTTGGCACTCCTCCAATTGTTAATACAAGCCAAAATGCAATAAAATAAAATACTACATTCAGGGACGAGAGTCAGTCTGGCTGGCTGTGATAATCACAAAAAGTGAAACACCAACACTTTTATTGCCATCATTCATTTAACACATTCAGGGCTCAGCATCATCACAAACTTTGAACCTGCAGGCTAAAAGTCTAGGAAATCTCAAAACATATAGTATATCAAGCTAAATAGATCATAGTTGAGTGATGAACAAACACATGACAGCGTTCATGGACGTCCGATGAAACGAAAATGTGAAAACAACAATAATGAAAAGAAATCTATGTCGGAATCACAGGCAGCAACTCACAGCAGATGAAACATATCTTACAAAACAAATGTTAATGACTTAAATAGAGCACGTTGGCTAATACTACGAATGAAACACACTGAAACAATGTACAACCCTGGAGTGAGTGGCTAGGATATGATTCAAACAAAGCTCCTCTTGGACATACATGAACGGCTTACAGTAAAAGCAGTATCCAATTCATCATGTTGGGTTTCAATTTAAAACTGAAGTACATATCAAAGCTACTTCAACTAGGCAAACAAAACACTATTAATTTCAACTTCTGAAGAGAACAAAAGTTGTTGGATATCTGGCTATGAGAATTCGAGAACAATGGTGTATCATTGGCACCAAAAAAGTGATATTTGACAGAAAATCTACCGTTTACGCTTGCAGAAGTGCATAACAAGGAAAACAAATGCACTGATACAAAAACCGGGACAGCCATTCAGGCAAATAATAAATTAAAAAAACAAAACAGAACAGTCCCAGCGCACTCCATCAAATAGAACTACATCCTCGTTACATGCTAAATCAACAAAGCAACCACACCAGACTCATTATTACTTTTCCTCACTTGGGTGAATTGGTGAAAGTAACCCTCCAGGAGAATTTAAATTTAAAACAAACCAGAGATTAGAATATCACTAGTTTCCCACAATAGGTTAGTCTGCAATAAATTTATGAAAGTACAAGCCTTACTTCTCCATACAATCGTTAGGATACTTGAAATAGAGAACTGAACTGGTCCAAAATCAAGACCCATGACACTTCAGAAAGGACAAGATTAAAAAAAAAAAAAGAAACAAGAACAAAAAGACAGCACTTGTTCACTGGACACAGCAAAGGCAGTGCTCTTCAACAATAAGATTTTTAACTGCCATTACTATATATCAATTCCAAACCTACAAAATAAATTCGCTGACCCATTTTCTTAACAAATTTAGAACAAGTACAAAAAATGTGAGTTGTTTACCACAAATTTGGAAGAAAATGGGCTGCATGAGGCCAGAGTACGCCCACAGTTATCTTGTTGACTAGTGGCTGTGTCACAGAGAGTGCGCTGAAATGGCCTGCAGAGCTAACTTCCACGTTGTAGCTGTGGCCTGCGGCGCCCTGCGGCGCTAGGCTGACGTGCCATTCACCAGGGTCTTGTCCAGTTTGCCGTCGGGTAAGGCCACGCCACTGCCGGAGCCGCCAGAGCTACCATTGCCCGAGCTGCCCGGGTTGCCGCCGCCTCTCTTGGACGGGTTCGGGCGCGGGCCTCGGCCCTTCTGCTCCCTGGGAGGCTTGGGGTTGCTGTTGAGGTCGCCCGACAGCGCCGAGGAGGAAGCTTCTATGTTCACGGAAGGGATGGGTCCGCCTGAAAATTGCACAAGGAATATTGTAAGTTGCTGTTATGAAATGGGGAAAACTTTCACTTCTGTTATAAATTTCATGCTGTTGTAAGTTGCTGCGACGAAATGAGGAAAAGTTTCTTTTTCGTTATAAATTTCATACTACATATTGTAAGTTGCTGCGATGAAATAAGGAAAACTTTCACTTCCGTAAAAATTTCATGCTATATACAAATAAATAAATAAATAAATAAAAACATGCAATGAAGAAAACATAGAAGAGGTCATCGTTAGTGCAAAAGTAACAAAGGCCTTGAGTATCACTTTAGAGCAGTGCTAAGAGGTACTGAAGTAAATGCCTGTATAAGAATGTTACAACAAAGCAGCAGAAACAGAAAGAGAGTTTGTGTTATATGGGATTGTTCACGAGCAGACCCTTTGTTGGAATGAAATTCTTCAAAAATACCCATTTGAAGACTTGGACAATGAACAAATCAACACCTTCAGCATACCCCCAATTTCCCTCATAGTTAGTTTGTCACAGCAGAAAATCACCGATTCCCCAGTTACAACTCAGGTTAGTCAAAAGAAAGCACCACACAAGGAACGAATGGCACCACAGACAGCAGTTCCTACAGTTCCATACCTGCTCCATTAGTGGAAATGACAGACTGGTTTCCACCCTTGCTAGTCGACACACTTGAGCCTGGGCCCCCATCGGCCACCTTGGGGTCTGCACTCGGAGGCCCACTGGGACCGTTCGGCCCACTGGTGTCATTAGGGCCCGAACTCGGCCCATCTCGCGACTCTCGTGGGCCAACGTTCCCACTAAATGCCCCCCTTCTCCGGCGACGCCGTGGCCGGCCCGCTCCGTCCATACTAGACACAGATTCTAAACAGACAGACAGACAACCGCTTGTGACCAAACGTCAACCCATTCCCAGCTGAGGGGCAACAGCCTTAGGCGCAGCTTTCAGGACACCCATTTGGATCAAGCTCTCCAGAGGTCACAAATCGTATGTCTGCCCACTACTCATGCAGCAACAAGGCAGCCAAGGCATTCCACCACGAGCCTCAGCACAGACAGAATAGCACACATTTCTTTTTACATTACGCCTTCTGAGATCCAAGAGCCAAGCAAGATAAGGTCTCATACGTAAACTATGGAATGTGTTAAAATAAAATTTAATTTTAGGGCAAACACAAATTACATAAGATGCATTGCATTTTCACAATAAAGCCAGATTGACAAGGTTTCAAAATTTCACTGCAATAGCAGCAAAGGCTTCCCGACCAATAATCAGAAAACAGTTCAAATTGGGCTGAACATCAGGAAGCAGTATGTGCAGGTTTTGAAGTGCCACATTTAACTTGATGGAAAATGCTGTTTCGTCCGAGCAGTCTTTACCAAGTTACAACTCATGAAACAGCAACCGGCACAAAGGTAAGATTCAGCAGGATAGCAAAAAAGTTAAAAGAATTTCGACTCTTAATCATTACTTACAATGCATAAAATATTTTCAACAAATGTGGGTTAATAATTTTTTACGATGAGACTACTTTGTGCTCTAGATCGTCTATTTCAGAATGCCAAAAACTCTTGAGCAAAGCACTGAATGAATGGCTACAGTAGAGCTATCAATTGAATGCGTGGATAAGGGAACAGCCAACTCGAGAACAATGCTAAAACATACTAGGCCTTGCGCAAAGCTAATATATTATGATGCACTACCTACACTCCAAATTTGGCATGCCCTGAAACTGGGCGCCTTTCTAGCCTTCCGCAGTTTTAGGGGCGCTAAATGTCGCCCACTTTTAGGACACCTTCAACGCCTGCTGTCAGGGCACCAAAATGATTCAGCAACTGGCCTTCTCGCATGATAGGCCATGAGTGTGGCTTATGCTGTGGATGCATCTAAAGGTGCATAGTACCTGGACAGCGACAAATGTGACCAGTTCCCAGGTTCTGTGCACCCCGTTGGTCCATCTATAGCATAAGCGACATGCCTATCATGGAAGAGAGCCGCTTCCTGAATGATTTGGGTACACTGTTCTTCAGGGGTGTTCTGAAAGATGGCACCTTTTGGCGCCTTTCTCCGATTTTGTAGCGTCTTGAGGCGCCCCCTGACGAGGCGCCTAAAGGTGCCTATTTCGAGGCGCCTAAAGGTGCCTATTTCGAGGCGCCTGAGGCGCTAAGTTTTGAGACACTTTTGGTCCAGCCCTCTAACCCGAACCCCCCAGTTCCCTATGGATGCAGGACAAGGTGTTTGCTGCCCACACACCTTCTGTGTGCTTGCAATGCATAGGGAATGCATGGCAGGGGCTATACTGCATGCACGCGGTGTCTGATCTCCACACACCTTTCGTTTGGGTAATTATAGGCGAGCCTTGCGTAATCCAGTGGGCTGGACCAAAGGTGTCTCAAAACTTAGCGCCTAAGGCGTCGTCAGGGGGCGCCTCAGGACGCCACAAAATCGGGGAAAGGCGCCAAAAGGCGCAAACTTTCAGAGCACCCCTGAATAACAAGTGTACCCTGAAAGCAGGCGCCAGTGGGCGACATTTGGCGCCCTGAAAAACAGGGGCAGGCTAATAAGGCACCCAGTTTCAGGGCATGCCAAATTTAAGGTGCAATGCAACGCCTGATTACCTCTGTCCAGGCTGGAGGCCTCCTGGCTGTCCATGACGGTGTCGTCGTCGTCCGTCACGCGCCTCCGGTCGTCGCGCCGCCGCGAGTTGGGGTTCGGCCGCCTGCTGTCGTCTCTGTCCCTCTCGGGGCCGCGGCCGCCTTGGAAGTAACCTTCTCTTACACAATGGCAGAACCATCCCAACAACTAAGACGGCACACAGTGGACCAGAGGACCGACGCCGGCGGCCAAAACCCTAGACACGTTCAGAGCTCCTGAGTCGCTAAATGGGACTCGAACCGACCGTGTGACCCCGCCAATGGATCCCTCGTTCGGAGAGCAATTCATTGGTGGGGTCACACGTTAGAAATTGTCGAGCTCAAAACGCGTTAAGAGTTTCGGCCGCCGGCGCCGGTCTTCTAGCCCACTATGCAACATCGCAAGGAATCAAAGAGGCTCACCTCTGTCGGGTCTGGCATTTCTATCGTGGTCTCTGTCGCCCCGGTCGTTCTTGAAGTCGCCTCTGTCGTTCTTGTAATCCCTTCTCGAGGGCCCGTCCCTGTTGTAGCTCTGTGGTCCATTGCCACTCGAACCTCTGCCGCCGAAAGAGGAGCCTCGGGAGTAGGCCGCGCCGCGCACCCGGTCGTCCATCGTGTCTGGCGTGTGGTGCCGAGATCCTGGGAAAGGAAACGCCGGGTAAACCACACACACTCTCAAAGCCTTACAAACTATGTTGGGCCTTACAAAGAAATGCAGCTTGTTATCACAAAGTAATTACAGCATATAAAAGCTTACAAAGAAAACAATTTGTAATTAGCAAACTATTTCTTCGTATGACAAACTAAATAGTTTGCACCTTAAATATGCTCAAAGTACTTTGTAAGGTTTCCCTTCTATAAACATGCACTAAAACCCTGACTGTCAACTAAGTACACACTTACAAATTCATAACTGCAAGCACACAGTTACAAATGCGTACTTGGCCATGTACACACTTACAAGCGCATACTTGGCAAGTGCACACATAGAAGGGCACATGCATAGCAAGGAGTTGCGTACTTGGATTTGCCATTGCGTACTTGGCCAAGCATGCACTTGTAAATGTGTACTTGCAAGTATGTCTTTAAGAGTGTGTACAACCAGGTGTGTTGTGTATCGGCTGGGTGGTCAGAATCTCCCCCAGGAAAATAAACAAAACCAATCTGGTCATTTTTTCGCACAACCAGGCGATATCCAAGTTCCGATCCCTGACTTCCCTGTCCAAAGGCCATCACACTGCACTTTCCGACAGGGAACCTTCTCAATTTCGGTAACAGAATCCGAATACACACCTGAGTTGTACCTGCCCGGGCCGCCGCCGAGCCCCCGCCCCCTGCCGCCGCCGCTGCCCGGGCCGCCCCCTCTACTCCGCATGGGTCCGCCCCGGCCCCCTCGGCCCATGCCCTCGAAGTCGGAGCTGTAGCCGCGGTCGCTGCGGCGCTGCACGGGGAAGCTCTGCATGGAGCCCATGTTGGACCCGTGCATACTCCGCAGCTGTTGGTCGATTTCCAGCTTTTCTTGCCGCAGTGCTTCTACCTCCTGAACGAAATGAAGAGCGATGATTAGTGTCATGCCGCACTCACACACACCATTACACAGTGGGTCAGAAGACCGTTGCGACGGCCGAAATCCCGGACACGTTTTGAGCTCCAGAGTCGCTAAATGGGACTCCGATCGAACGTGTGACCCCACTAATGGATTCCTCGTTTGGAGAGCAATCCATTGGTGGGATCACACAATTCCAGTTCCATTTGACGACTCTGGAGCTCAAAAAGCGTCTAGAATTTCAGCCGTCTCGACGGTCTTCTGACCCAATGTGTATCAGCAACCTCACATGACGGAACAAGACCTGCCTTTAAATGAGCTAGGTGGTACTCCAAGAGAACTTTGGCATTTGCTATACTCTCCATAGTACCAACAAACACAAACGGAACCTGCCCTTCCTCCCGTGGAATAGTTGGTTCTGGTTCATTATCTCCTTCAATCTTCACTCGCACCTTCAGATTAAAAGAAAGTCGGAGAAGAGGATTGATTATGTACATCTACAATTTATACAAAACAAAATCAGAGGAATACAAAGACAATACTGACAATACTTACAACACCACTTTTGTCAACTATTTCCTGAATAATACGTCCATTCTTGCCAATGACTTTACCAACAAGAATTCGAGGAACTTGAATTGATTCTTCACCGTATTCTAGCATGCCTCTAGCTTTTTTAACAGCATCTGATGACTACGAAAACAAAGAAAAGAAAACAGATATTAATACTTCACTAAAAAAAACAGAAATTGGAAGTTTTCTCTATAGTAGACAATTTCAATGAAAATACTCACTTCACCATAAATTTTAAATGTACAGGACTTTTCCTCAAGTTCTATATTAGTTATACCATCAACCTTCCTTGCTTGTTGAATATTCTGACCATGAGCTCCAATAGCCAAGCCCATAAGGTCATCCCGTACAGCAAACTCATCAGAGTACCTACACAGGAAAAAAAAACCAAAAAAAACCACAATGATTTAATGTCCCCAAAAGGTTTTTGAAGATCACGTCTGAAGTACAAACGAGAAATAAGCTGCTTTGCAATAAGAAGAGTCTCACAGATAAGTTGTATCAAGGATATATGACCTGTGACTGAATTTATAAATGAAGAAGAAAATAAAACAAGATGCCCAATGAAGAAGTGAGAAATGGTAAACTTTGAGTCATAAATTCGTAAAACCCACAAGGTAAAGCAGTCAATGTCTGATCTCCAAGCAGCTTGCATGCAATTGAAAATTCTTTCAAAAACCATGCAATGATAATCTAAAAGATGTTCCAAATTTACAATTTCTAATGAAACAAGTTTGGACAATGATGTTAGTGATGCTTCTGAAAAACAAGAAATATTGAAGTATGTTTTCCAATCTCTTGGTATTATAAATTCATTTGCACATGCAAACTTGTCATCATGGTAAATTACTTGGCTGAATAAAACAAAAGAAAATTAATCGAACTTCTTGTTAGAAGCAATGACTTTCTTATAAGACAGCTCGTGCTCCCACCTCAACACTTCCATCAACAAAACAGTATCAAAGTTCCTCAAACTTGCAGCATTTCCTCAGGTGCAACAAGCTATT
This sequence comes from Stenchaetothrips biformis, assembly GCA_030522485.1. Classification (NCBI taxonomy): domain Eukaryota; kingdom Metazoa; phylum Arthropoda; class Insecta; order Thysanoptera; family Thripidae; genus Stenchaetothrips; species Stenchaetothrips biformis. The sequence continues at coordinate 25,349,638 of CM060086.1, read as the reverse complement.
TGAATGCGTCCCAGCATCGGCACTCTTACAGCTAATCAATGGCAGGTAATCTGATAACACCACCATTTAATGAAGCATTTGTTGCAAATCTATTAGCATCAAACAAAATTCCTAGTTATTCCAAAATATAAAAACAAGTCGTCAGTTGGCGATTCCACTACAGTACTTTTGATCATACTATGTAGACATGATTCAACATGACCAAAATAGGCTGCATCAAAATGGATCACACAAACTAAGACAACAGACTTTCTTTTATTGGCTTGCATTACACATTTGATTATGTGCTACGTGAGACAACTTGCAGGCTCCAAAGAAATTTAATGGTGATACTTTTATCTCACCTCGCATTGCCTCTCATTCCTGCCTCGTTTGAGACACGTTGATACGTTAAGTTTGATGCTCTAAATTTGCTGTGGACAAAGTAAAATGATAGCATTTATCAAGCAGAGCACAATGAGTGCACCTAATTTCCTTCCATGCTCCTAGCAAACATAAATGTTGGGGCATCAGTGCCAAAAGCTCCCACAGAACAAAAAATACATCAAGCATTAAGGACAGTAGGCAGGATATCAGTATAGCAGTTTGGGTCTAGTCCATGAGTCATCTCCAGACCTAACATCACATTGACACAATTACAAATGATTTGAGACAGAACTCAATGATGAAAAAGTGGAATTAGGATGGTGAAGGAAGCAATTTGGGCATTCCCAAAATATGCATAACAAACCAAAGAATATTTGGAATAATTGAAGTTACTGTAAGACTGGGAATGCATGTTGATAACACACTTTTTGAATGGGTAAAGAATATGAACTGGGTCCTAGCACAAGGAAGGTTTCAATGCTAAAATTTTCATAGATATTTAAAGCCATGGGTAAGAACGACTCATCATGATCCACACTTGAATCAGACTAAGCAATCAAAGACAGCAATTAGACTGAAAAAAGGAAATTCGGGAGGGACGCAATAATCCAACATACTACCATAGAAAGAGCCAAACCACATAGACTTAATTTTTTGATAGAGCTGTACTCACCCTCCTGTGGTATTCAGTTTGGTTGATTCCAGTTGCCTGGCTGCTTCTTCAGTTCGTTTCAATAACAAAACTTTCTGACTTAAATTACGAAGATGCATTTCTTGCAGCAAGGTGGAGCGCTTCTTTGAGTCTTCAGTTCGAGATAAAACCACCAAATTTCCAGTGTCAGCTTCAAACTTAACTATAGCTGCACCAATAGCTTTTTGGAATTCTTTGTGAGCTCCATCCATTTTTGCACTGAAAGAAGATACACATAATGAGTGAATGACGCTCACATGAAAATTAACTCATGGAGAAAATAATAACTTACGCCTCTCTTAGATCTTCAGGTACTAAAATCTCAAATTTGCAAAATGTATTCCGATCGATTGGTGGATTGGTGTTCTTTGGTCGGACTCGATCCAGAGGCACAATTTCCGTATATGTATTATCCCATCCCAAATATTCTACCACATGAAAGTCTCCCTTTGTCATTTTCACAATGGCTTTCCACCATCCCGAGACCTCTTGCTCCGTGGCACTTGAAAATACTTCCACCTCTTGTTTCTCCACAACATCTTTAACCTCCTTTGGAGGTAAACGGACTTGTGAGAAGGGAAATTTGGACTCCGATTGCCAGCTAGAAAATAAAAGCCACTTGTATTTAATCACACATTCCACAACAGAAGTAGAAAAATAAAGATTGTAACACTTACTCATTTTCAAATGCAACTGACACCGAGTCATCAAAGATACCAGTGACATACCCCTGGAACCAAATACAAGTTATCAGATTTAAGAAAAAAACAATGGACAATGCTCCCCATGATCAGTGTTTTAATAATTATTATCTGTGAATGACGCAAAATAGTTGCCTGAATTGTGCTTGAACACGACAACAAATATGAAGCCCGATTCACAGAACATAATGTTAATAAGAGGTCTTTAAGAACCAAGAAGGGTAAGAAATAAGGGCAAAGCTGTCATGTAAATGCAATGTTGAATGAACAAAATCAAGTATTGTAACAAAAACACCAAAACAATAAGTTTAACAAATTTAATAATAGAAAAGAAAAAAAAAAAAAGAAAAATAACCAAACTATTGATTACACCATTACTTTCAGCGACGAAATCACCTGGTTTTGGTACAGTGCAATCAAGAAATGCTGAAATGTCGTTAAATACTAACGCCTTTCAGGCCGTCCACAGTTCAGTCACGTTTTGGAAAAATAATTTAACGCTCTGCCATACACGCCGGGAGGAGCACAAAATGAACAACTACAACTCTCAAGCGATGGCAACACAAACAAAGCCGCGAGTTTCCAGCAAAGTCTCAACAAAAATAAGTGGAATGGGTTTTTCGGGGAATACTGGGTGCAGCGAATCGCCGCTTGAAAACTGATCGCCGAGGGGCCTAAGCGACAAGCAGTCCACTTCAACTCGACATCAATGGGGCCCCCGCCCCGCTGCGGGGCGACGGGCTGGGCGACGCGCTTCAATCAGACTTGAGGATATTGTCACGGAAGGACGAGACGCAAATTTGTCCTTGCGTTGCAAATGTCGGACCGTGAAAAATACACGCCCTGTCAAATGAGACATGGCGTCCGTGATACACCGTCAGCTTAACAACTCAAAATAAGACAAACTATGGTCCCGTAGGCGTTGTTGATCGATTCAAATAATTCGGCAGATGACGTAGAAAAACACTAGGGTTCTGAATCTCCGGGTGGAGCCATACTTCACATGGTACACACCTTGTAATAGGCTCCGTTCTCGCCGCATACCTCGACTGCGAGTTCATCCATTTTGTTCTACAACAAGGAGCGCGGAGTGCGTTCACTTCTCGCCTCGAGTCACCACCGATGCTTGCCGCCGCACGGCGTCTGCGCCATGTTGAAAATAGACAGTTGCAGGTCCTCGCCGTCAGATGGCGCCACTCACCAGGCAGAATGACGGCGTATTTACGGAAAAAGACTCTCTCGCGCCTCGTATTTCCTCTTTATTTCGCTCTTGACCGCTGATTGCGTTGAGGAAGTGTCAACATATGGTCATGCTGTTCAGAGTGGTTATGGGTGCGCGTGCAAATACTGCTTCTGTGGTCGCTCGTGGTCGAAATTTCTCGGTTGTTGACCGCTGCTGCACTACCCAGTACTCTGCCGAAAACTTTATTGTTTTGATTCTATTTTCAGACGTTTTCGGTCATATCATTGTGGAAGTTTCTTATTACTGAAGTGGCCATCCGACAAAAAACATGAGATTGATGCGTTTAATTCGCAAAATCATTTAATGTAAAAAAAAAAATAAAGCAAAGTTTTGAAAAAAAAAAGTTTTGTATCTTGGGCAGCGTGTTGTACACAGTGTTGTAACAATCGGACACTCTAAAACAAGGGGAAACACGGAAAAATAATAATGAATCAACAATGGAGAAAAAATTTAATTTATCCCAGTTACACAAGATGAGGAACATTCAATAAATTACATCGACTCTACGCAACTTAAGGGTACTATTCACAGCCAAGTTTACGAATCCTAAACTTACAGTCTTAACAGTACACCGGTCATCTTTGTCAACCTTAACAACTAACTGGTATCTCATGGTAGCTCAGCAGTGAGCGACTTGGGAATGGCAGAGAAGCAGCAGCGAGAGCCAATGCACAGTGTGCCAGCCAGAAGACCGGGGCAGGCGGCCAAAATTCTGGACGCGTTTTGAGCTCCAGGAGTCGCTAAATGGAACTTGAACCGAACGTGTGACCCCACTAATGGATTCTTCTTTCGGAGAGCAATCATTGTTGGGATAACACGTTCATTTCGAGTCCTGTTTAGCGACTCTGGAGCTCAAAACGCGTCTGGACCTTGGCCGCTTGCTTTGGTCCTCTGGCCCACTGTGGGTGGGCGCGGCCTTCCCTCGGGACGCATTGCGCTTCCCCTCTCAATGCAGCGCCAAAGTCTTTCGCGTCAGCCAAAAGACATCCCACTACAGTGACGCGAGTAACTCATCAAAAATAGCGGGCGCAACGACACCCCACTACTCCCACTGCTCACATTCACATTACTCATCAAAAGAGCCGCCACAGTGACTAGAACAAAGAGGACGCGACGAACGCGGCGCGGAGTCTCGAGGCAGGCGGAGTTCAAGTTCAAGATGCTGCGAGTACAAAGGTGAGTGGACTCGCCGGTGAGTCCTGCCGCCGTCGCCGCCGTCCTGGAGGTGGGCGATCTGGGCGAGCTGGGCGATCTGGGCGAGCTGGGCGAGCTGTAGGCCGATTCCGAGCACTTCTTTTTTCGCCGTGTCTCTCTCGCACTCGCGGAGCATCCCGTAAGGGAAGGAGAGAGACAGCCTCTGCGAAAGCTCGGAATCCTCCTGCCGGGCGAGCTGCGCAAGCTGGGCTAGGCAAGCCGGGCTGGCCAGGCAGGCGCGGGCGACGCGCAGCGACGCGTGGGTGGAGGGCGGAAGAGATGAGGAATGGGCCAGCCCACGGCGGCCCACCGCCACTGCGGCGGTATCGGCTGCAGCAGTAGTCACCGGAGCGAGACAAGCGGTCTCTGCCACCGCAGCCGCTCAGCCCATGGGCCAGCCCATTCCTCAACTCTAGAGGGCGGCGAAGTGCGGCAGAGGGCAGTCCGCCTGCGCCAATCATCTTCTGGCCCACTGTGCCCCATCAACTCTGCGGACGATTCGAGGCGAAGGGCGGCAAAGGGCGGCCGGCATCACAGCCCCAGCTGCTTGGCCGAGTCCCGGATCCAGTCGCCGTAGTGCGCCACCCTGGTGTAGACGCCGGGCCGGTTATGCTTGGCGCGGCCGGCGTCACAGCCCCAGCTGCTTGGCCGAGTCCCGGATCCAGTCGCCGTAGTGCGCCACCCTGGTGTAGACGCCGGGCCGGTTCCGCTTGGCGCAGCCGTCGCCCCACGACACCAGGCCGGTCAGCACCCAGCGGCCTGCGGGACAGAAACACCTTCAAAGTCTGTTTGTTCTGTTTCATGCACGTTTCAGAATAACCAGCCCGTGATATGGCAAAATATGGCCCGACTTTTCGTAACCGGTGGCATTTTTATGAACGATTCGAGGCCGTGGGTCCGTAACGCCGGTGTGGTGGGCAACCCACTGCACCGCACTGTCTGTTGGGTTGCCTACCGCCGCCGCGGCGCCAAGCGCCCTCCCCACCCACAGTGGATTGCTCTCCAAACGAGGAATGAATTGGTGGGGTCACACGTTCGATTCGAGTCCCATTCGGCGACTGCGGCGCTCAAAACGCGTCTAGAATTTTGGCCGCCTCAACGGTCTTCTGACCCACTGTGCACCCCAGCCGCCACCCCAGTGTACTTCTCATACTTTGGCCAAAAGGGGAAAATAATTGCGCGTAGTTTTTCATCCAGGCTCGATTTTCCGTAGTGGCATTAGACGCGGGGCAAGGTTCTGGCCACTTTGTGAAAAATAACGCGCAACTCTTTCTCCGTTTTGGCCAAAATATGAGAAATAGTAAAGAACATTTTGAGGGTGGCTGGCGATCAGAGTATGGCAAATTCAGTTGGTTCACGTTTCTCTCCGACCATAGGACTCTACCCCAGCATGCCCCCCGCACTCACCGTGCACCTCGCAGGCCAGCGGTCCACCGGAGTCGCCGCCGCACGCGTCCACGCCGCCGGCGAGTGGTCCGGCGCACAGCATGCCGTCCAGGATGCGCTGGCGGCGGCCGCCCAGCACGCCGCGGCACGTGTCCTGGCCCAGCAGCGGCACGGCGGCGGCGCGCAGCACGGGGGACAGGCTGTCCACCGCGTCGTCGGCCTGCGCGCCCCAGCCCGTCACGGTGCACCACGCGCCCTCGGGGGCGGCGCGCTTGGCGGCCAGGTCCGGCAGGCAGATGGGCTGCACGTGCGACGAGAAGCGGAACGCGCGCCCGCCCACCGGCGTCACCAGGATGAGCGCGATGTCGTTGCTGTACGGGCCCTCTGCAAGCAGCGGGACGGGGCGGGGTGGTTAGAGGGGCTGCTGAGCTGTTAGTTGCACTCTGCTTCAAAGAGGCGCGTGCCATTCACGGCCTGCCCAGGCAGGACATGGCTGGGCCTCGACAACGAGTGCCTGAAGCACAGTGGGCCAGAAGACCGGCATCATCATCATCATCATCAGCGCTTTTAGGTCTCAACAGACCATTAGCGTTTGAGTAAGCGACTACAACAACAGGCGGCTAAAACTCTAGACGCGTTTAGAGCTCTAGGGTCGCTAAAGAGGGCGCGAGCCGAACGACGTGTGACCCCACAGACGGATTCCTCGTTCAAAGAGCAATCCATTGGAGGGAGCACACGTTCGGTTCGAGTCTCTTTTAGGTAGCCACTGTGGAGCTCAAATCGCGTCTGGGGCTTAGGCCGCCTGCGCCGGTCTTCTGGCCCACTGTGTGACGCAGCCGCAGAAGCCGCCGCCCGCTTCACGGCCTGCCTGACGCAGCCGCAGCGGCAACCCTTCCGGCGCGAATGCCTCCGCGGGGTTCATAGCCCACCTGCACGCTGATTCCGAGCACTGCTTTCCCCCCCCCCCCTCTCTCTCTCTCTCCCCTTCTCTCTCTCTCTCTCTCTCTCTCTCTCTCTCTCTCTCTCTCTCTCTCTCTCTCTCTCTCTCTCTCTCTCTCTCTCTCCCCTTCTCTCTCTCTCTCTCTCTCCCCCCTTCTCTCTCTCTCTCTCTCTCTCTCTCTCTCTCTCTCTCTCTCTCTCTCCCCGTCTCTCCCTCTCTCTCCCTCTCTCTCTCTCTCTCTCTCTCTCTTACTCTCACTATGGGGCGTCTCTTCAAGGTGCGAGAGAGACAGAGCGACGAAAGCAGTGCTCGGAATCAGTCTGCTCCCTGTCTGACGGGTACCTTTCCGGAACTCGGGGTGCAGCAGCACGCGCTCGGCGCGGAAGGCCTGCTCGTGCGGGTCGGACGTGGAGAGGTTGTGGTCGCCGAGCACGACGCGCAGCTGGTCGGGCGAGCTGAGCCCCGGCGCCTTGAGGCAGTGCGCCGCCGTGAGGACGAGGCGCGGCCCGATGAGCGCGCCGCCGCAGTGGTGCTGGAAGGAGCGCTGCTCGGCGCGGAAGGCCTGGATCTCCACCTGCCAGGGGTACGCGCCGTACGGCGGCTGCGTGCCGCCCACGATGCGCGACGACGGCGACCCGGGCCGCGACGGCAGGTGGGGCACGGCGCGGGTGCCGCACTGCGCGCCCACCCGCTCGCCCACCAGCGCGCCCGCGGCGCCCATCGCCGGCACGCCGGGGAACTTGGGGAAGCCGCCGGAGCGCGCGGCACGGTGCGCCTTGGAGGCCGGCGCCGTCGGCATGGGGCCGGGGATGCTGGGCGACGGCGACGCGCCCGCCAGGAGGCCGAGCAGGCCCAGCAGCACGGGCAGCATCGCGGCGCAGCGGCCGCGGTCGAAGCAGGAGCGCGGCGTGGCGGGGTGGCGCGGCGAGGGGCGGGGCTGGAACACAAACGACACGTCGGCGTTAGCAGCTGGAGGCGCACGGTGGGCCGGCGGCCAAGACTTGAGACGCGTTTTCAGCTCCAGAGTCGCTAAATAGGACTCGAACAGAACGTGTGCCCCACCAAGGAATTCCTCGTTCGGAGAGCAATCCATTGGTGGGGTCACACGTTCGGTTCGAGTCTTATTTGGCGACTTAGGAGCTCAAAGACCGTCCGGGAACGTGACTGCTTCCACCGGTCTTCCGGCCCACTGAGTGGGGCAGGCAGGCTAGCAGGCAGGCGGGCAGACACCGGACGAGTCGCGGAGGGTCAATGTGAATGCCATGGGCCGCGGCCGCGGGGTCAAGACCACACATTGCAGTACGCTGGCTGCACCCGAAGCGCCTCTCCTTCGGGCAGGGTGCGCGCAGGACTGGTGACACGTTTCCGACGCAGCTGCGTAAGACGTATGCAGACGCCGCACAGTGGGCCGTGCAGGCGGCCAAAACTCCAGAAGCGATTTGAGCCCTAGAGTCGCGGAACGAGGAACGAGGACGGGAACCTGACATGTGACCCCACCAATGGATTCTTCGTTCGGAGAGAAATCCATTGGTGGGGTCACACGTTCGGTTCGAGTCCTGTTTAGCGACTCTAGAGCTAAAAACGCGTTTAGAGTTTTCGGCCGCCTTAACCGGTCTTCTGGCCCGCTGTGCGCGCCTCCTTCACTCGGACAGCCGGACGAAGGCGGCGGTCGCCCCCGGCGAGGTCGCCTCGCGCACCGCGATGCTCCGCTCTTTGGTCGCCGATTGGAGTGAATCCGAGTGAAAGTGAAGGAGCGGGGCGTCGCGGCGGGACGGGACGACAACAACAAACGCAGCCCGGTCGCTCCGTCTCTTTCGCACCCCTTCTAGACGCCACTTGAGTGTGTGTGTGTGAGAGAGAGAGAGAGAGAGAGAGAGAGAGAGAGAGAGAGAGAGAGAGAGAGAGAGAGAGAGAGAGAGAGAGAGAGAGAGAGAGAGAGAGAGAGAGAGAGCGGCGGGTCACTCGGAGAACAAGCAGGGCTGACCAGCCCGCCGATCGCAAGGCTGTTTTCAGCTTATCAGGACAAGAGGCCTTTCCGTCGGGCTCCCAGACCGGAACTGTGGGGACCGTGTCTGTCCAGACATGAGAAATCGACCATGCGGATATGAGCGAGCCTCCCTCAACATTTTCCCATCCGCGCAGGGTTTGTTTCCAAGGGGTCTGCCACATCTTGCACTCACTGTACGCGCCCAGGCTCCACTCACTCCCACTCATTTATATTTCACCTGGAAAACGCCTGTAGCTAGGCGTTTTGAGAGACAATCGCCTGGAAGAAGGCCAAAAACATGGCTGAGTCGGAAACTCACTCACACTCAATTGTTGATTTCAGTCAGTGACAGACCCCTCGACCGGAGAGATTACCAGTCACTTGGTGCACAGGTTCACCGGCGAAGGGGGAACAACTTCCCACATTCATTGTACAAAATTGGAACACATTCCCACATTCTGGAGGTATAAACGCCTGTACGTAGGGAACATTTGTGACAAATACAGCAGAAATTTTGCACATTCCAACACATTCCCACATGCATTGTACACAAAATTTTACAGTGAGCCGACCCTCGTTCACCGGGGTGGTGGACGCCCTTCGCCTGCTGCCCCGCGATGTCGTAACCCGTCCCGTCCGCCATCGCCGTGGTGACCCAACTGGGGAATGCGGGGCGGGTCTCGCAGCGCGGCTTTTAACGTCCCGAAGATGAATGGACGGCGCCGCGTCGCTACCGGAGATGCCGCTTCGAGTGCCGGAACTAGTCGGCCGCGCGCCTACAGATCAGTTTTCAATGACCGTCCGAGGGAGTGGCTGGGGAAGGGGGCAGGGGAAGGGGGCAGGGGAAGGGGGCAGGGGAAGGGGGCAGGGGAAGGGGACAGGGGAAGGGGGCAGGGGATGGGGGCAGGGGAAGGGGGCAGGGGAAGGGGGCAGGGGAAGGGGGCAGGGGAAGGGGGCAGGGGAAGGGGGCAGGGGAAGGGGGCAGGGGAAGGGAGCAGGGGAAGGGGGCAGGGGAAGGGGGCAGGGGAAGGGGGCAGGGGAAGGGGGCAGGGGAAGGGGACAGGGGAAGGGGACAGGGGAAGGGGACAGGGGAAGGGGACAGGGGAAGGGGACAGGGGAAGGGGGCAGGGGAAGGGGACAGGGGAAGGGGGCAGGGGAAGGGGGCAGGGGAAGGGGACAGGGGAAGGGGACATAAGAAGGGGCTGGGGAAGGGGGTGGGGGAAGAGGCGGGGAAGCGGGCAGGGGAAGGGGACAGGGGAAGGGGGCAGGGGATGGGGGCAGGGGAAGGGGGCAGGGGAAGGGGACAGGGTAAGTGGACATAAGAAGGGGCTGGGGAAGGGGGTGGGGGAAGAGGCGGGGAAGCGGGCAGGGGTAGGGGGCAGGGGAAAGGGGGAGGGAGCTGGAGGAAGGGGGCTGGGATAGAAAGGGGCAGGGGAAAGGGGAAGGGGGCTGAGGGAAGGGGAGACAGAGGGGCAGGAAGAGGGGGGGAGCCGGTTCAGCCCGTCCATACTACGCCGTAGTAATAGTGGGGCCAGTTCCTGGCCGGGTGCGTGGCGTGGCGCGGCGTGTTCCAGCCCGTCCGATTCAAACCGGTCGGCCGCGACTCGTGAATGGGATGCGCGCCGTCGTGGCAACCAGCGAGGGCAACGCGAGCAACGCCGGCCCGAGGGGTGGTGCACAGTGGGCCAGAAGATCGGCGCAGGCGGCCAAAATTCTGGACGCGTTTTGAGCTCCAGGGTCACCAATGAGACTCGAACCGAACCCCACTTCTGGATTCCTCGTTCGAAGAGCAATCGATTGGTGGGGTCACACATTCGGTTCGAGTCCCATTTAGCGACTCTGGAGCTCAAAACACCGGTCTTCGGGCCCACTGGTGCCTTGGTGCCGTGGTGCCAGCCAGAGGACAGTTGAGGCATTTGGGGCTGGACAGTCCGAAGAGTTCGGTCCGCACTGGAGTTGATTGGCCGGTCGCTACGCTTCTTGCTCCCCTTTGGTAACCTATGGTAACATGTGCGCGAGACCGGCAGAGTGACAGGGCGCAAGAAAAAGTGTGGATAGTACAACAAAAGTACAACAAAAACTGTACAATAAAAGTACAAGAGGGATTGTAGAAAGTACAACGAGAATTGTACGAACCACAACGAGGCCTGGACTGCACAGCACTCGTCATGCCGGTTCCATTGAACTTTGAAAGTACAATAAATTCCTGATAAAAAATTTGCCAGTAATTTGTGTACTTTCGTTGTGGTTTTTTCTTGCAGTGCTTTGGAGACAGTATGCTGTCCGCCGTCACACTGGCGAGACTGAGCACTGAGAAAACCTCAAAATATTTTGGGCCTTACAAAGAAAAGCAGCTTGTTATAACGAAGTACTTTGAGCATACATAAGCTCACAAAGAAAATACTTCGTAACTTACGAACTACTTCTTTGTATAACAAAGGAAATTAGTTTGTACTATGTAAGCGCAAAATACTTCGTAAGGTTTTAAGCGTGAGGGGATAACATTACGCTTCCAGAAGGGCGTACGTACTGGCGTTTTGAAGCGTAGAGGGGAGGAAACTTCCGGATGGATTTCTAATATTCATATTTTCCGGGGTCGGGGGGCGTCAAGGCCACACTTTGGGCATAATCAGGGTCGGCAGTCCCCCGCGCCCCTCCCCCTTTCTTTTGCGCCACTGCGGGCTGCGGCAGCGCCGGCAGCGCCGGCAGCGCCCCGAGGCTGTCTGGCCGGACAGGGCCGTGACAGCCATGACGCAACGGCCGGGGCACAGCCGCCGACGGGCAGCCGCCAACGGGGACGGGGTGCCGCACAGTGGGCCCGAAGACCGGCGCAGGCGACCAAAACTCTAGCTACACGCGTTTTGAGCTCCACAGCCGCTGAACAGGACTCGAACCGAACGCGTGACCCCATCAATGGAGTCCTCGTTCGAAGAGCAATCCATAGATGGAGTCACACGTTCGAGTCTGGAGCTCAAAGCGCGTCCGGGATTTTGACTGCCTCTACCGGTCTTCTGACCCACTGTGTGCCGCCCGGGACGGCATCGGTTGGGTTGCAGACTGATCCGAGCACTACTCTCATATCGCGCTGTCTCTCTAGAACACTGGGAAAACCTTACAAACTATTTTAGGCCTTACAAAGAAAAGCAGCTTGTCATAACAAAGTATTTTGAGCCTACATAAGCTTACAAAGAAAATACTTCGTAATTTACGAACTATTTCTTCGCATAAAAAAGTAAATTAGTTTGTATTATGTATGCTCAAACTACTTCGTAAGGTTTTCAGCGTGTACCCTTCTGGGCCGCTCCACGAAAGCAGAGCTCCGAGTCATCCACCGCGCCTTGGGCTCCGTCGAGGGGTGGCTCACTGTAAAATTTTGTGTACGATGAATGTGGGAATGTGTTGGAATGTGCAAAATTTCTGCTGCATTTGTCACACATGTTGCCTACTTACAGGCGTTTATACCCCCAGAATGTGGGAATGTGGAAATGTGGGAAGTTTGCCGCTCGGGTGAGTCCCATCCGACGAGGACAGGGCTCACGTTTCTCTCCCACTATAGGACTCTACCCCACGAGTGCGAGAGAGACAGGACAGCGACGAAAGTGCACTGTTCCAGGGATGAGGCAGCGGCATAATGATTCCCGTCGCTCTGTCTCTCTCGCACGCATAATGCGTTCCGTAGGGGGCGAGCGACACAGAGCGACGGAACGATCGCTCAATCGACTACTGACCGCGCACGGTGTGCACCAGCAACCCCGCCGGCCTCCACTGGTAGAAAAAAGGACGGAAAAGGTACGGATCATGTCTGGTCAACAATTTGCCTGGATCATCCGTACTTGCCAAGAACGGAACTTTCTGTACTTTTTTTTCCGTTTACATGAGCTCATATGGTACGGATACGGACGTTCCGTACTTTCGTCCGTACTTCCGTACTATATTCTTCTGTACATTTTCCGTACAAACATACAGAATTTTTTGCAGTGTCGGATTGTATAAGCCGCCACACGCAGACAATAGCGCAGCAGCGGGGGAAGGGGCACAGACTAACGAGTCCATTTTTGCCGGCGGAGGCGGCCGGGCCCATTCAGCGAGAAGCGCCACGCTGCCGACTGCCGCTGTGTCGGGATAGGCCCGGCGCACAGTGGGCCAGAAGACCGGCACCGGCGGACCAAACTCTGGACGCGTTTTGAGCTCCAGAGTCGCTTGAATGGGACTCGAATCGAACGTGTGACCCCACCAATGGATTCCTCGTTTGGAAAGCAATCATCCCTTGGTGGAGGGTCACATGTTCGGTCCCCGAATCCCATTCAGCGACTCCGAAGCTCCTCCGACGGTCTTCTGGCCCACTGTGCGGCGGCCCGGCCGGGAGGCCCAAATAAGAAGCAGGTCAGGGCGGGGGGCCTTTGGGTCTTTGGGCCTTCGGGCCTTTGAGCGGCGCCCGGTTACTTCACAGTGTGCCGCACATTGTGCCGCACGGTGCACAGTGTGCCCCACGGTGGCGCCGCCCGCTCCCGCTCAATGAACGGCAGGAAAAGTTGGCGGCGTGAGCGCGGTAAGACCACGCAACACTGGGCGACACTAGGCCGTGACGCGGCGCTTCCCCCCGGCACCCTGACCCACGCAACGCTAGGCCATGCAGGGCGACGCTGGGTGACATGGTGGGCCAGAAGACCGGCACAGGCGGCCAAACCTCTTGTCGCATTTTGAGATCTAGAGTCGCTGAACAGGACTCAGACCGAACGTGTGACCCCACTAATGGATTCCTCGTTCCGAGAGCAATCCATCGGCAATCCAGGGTCACACGTCCGGTTCGAGTCCCATTTTGCGACGCAGAAGCTCGAAACGCGTCGTCCGGCACTTTGACCGCCTCCACCGGTCTTCTGGCCCACTGTACCACACTAGGCGACACTAGGCGACGCCAGGCCGTGATGCGGCGCAGTCGAGGGGTTACCCACTTCTTATTTAGGTGTACACACGATTCCGGATTCCCACGGTTCCTGAACAAAACCCATGGAAAAATTGAGGATGTTTAAAGAAATTCCTTTGTTTCTTAGTGTTTTGGGGCACTATTGCAAGATTACGACGACATACCCTTAAAATAATAAGGATTTCCAAAAAAATTCCAAAAAATTACGAATGATTCCCAGGTTGAGTAGTGTTTACATGATTCCCGGAGTGGGTGACCCCTCGGGCGCAGTGCTTCAAGTCTCTAAGGGCTTCCTCCGGCGCCCTGACCCACACGACGCAGCACTGTCCCGACGCCGTTCAAATGTGATGCCATGGTCGAGGCCATGGTGCATGGTGACGCCATGGTCGAGGCCAAGGTGCATGGTGATGCCATGGTCGAGGCCAAGGTGCATGGCGACGCCATGGTCGAGGCCAAGGTGCATGGTGATGCCATGGTCGAGGCCAAGGTGCATGGTGACGCCATGGTCGAGGCCAAGGTGCATGGTGACGCCATGGTCGAGGCCAAGGTGCATGGTGACGCTATTGTCGAGGCCAAGGTGCATGGCGACGCCATGGTCGAGGCCATGGTGCATGTTGACGCCCTGACCGCGCGAATCCACCCGTTATCGAATTCCGCGTTGTCCTTTTGGGGGGTTGGCACTGCTGCCGCGTCGTCTACCCGCACTAGCTGGCTGTTAATCCGTGCACCGCCCGGCGGAGGAGGACACCGTCGTCGTCGTCGTCGGCTTTGGCGACTTGAACGCCCGGTAGGGGGCAGAGCGCGCCGTGTGGGAACGTGGTCGCACTGCGCCGGCACCACCACACTGCACGCTGCACTGCACCAACACACTGCACGGCGCCTCCACCGCACCACCACACTGCGAGCTGCACTTACACGACGAGACGCAGCCAGCAGTCCGGCCGGCGCAGGACTGGGCGGCACACGGTTCACACGCACACGGCCACCCGAGAAGCGCGCCACTGCAGCGACAACGACAACGACAACCACGGGGTGTGACAAGCACGCCAGTCAACACACGCACGCACGGCACGCACGGCACTGTCGGCGCGGGGACCCGCACGCCGACTATATACGCCGCCGGCAGAATGCCGCGCCCCACCGCGCCGCCGCCCTTTTCCCCCCGGCCCCCGCCCCAGGCCGCCCCTTCCCTGGAGCCCCCGCCGCCCCCACCCGCCGCCCCGGGCCGCCCCTTCCCTGGAGCCCCCGCCGCCCCCACCCGCCGCCCCGGGCCGCCCCTTCCCTGGAGCCCCCGCCGCCCCCACCCGCCGCCCCGGGCCGCCCCTTCCCCTCCACCCACTGCCCGTCAGCCCCCCGAAGGCCCCGTGCGACGCGCGCCAAGGACACGCCAAGGCCACGGAGCACGTGGGGCGGCGGCGCGCAGCACGCCAGCGAGACCCGGCGGCGGCGTGTTGACAGGAGAAAGTGACCGGGTGGCCGCCGCGCCGCTGGGCGGCCGGTGGGCGGCGCACAGTGGGCCCGATGACCGGCGCGGGCGGCCGAACGCGCTTTGAGCTCCAGAGTCGCTTAATGGGCCTCGAACTCGAACCGAACGTGTGACCCCACCTGTGGGTTGCTCTCCAAGCGAGGAATCCATTGGTGTGTGGTGACACGTTCGGTTCCAGTCGCATTTAGCGACTGTGGGGCTCAAAACGCCTCTAGAGTTTTGTCCGCGCAGGCGCCGGTCTTCTGGCCGCTTCTGGCCCACTGTGCGGTGGGCGGCGGCGGCGGTGATGCGCACCCAAGCCAGCGGAGCCAAGCGGCAGTTCGCCAGCCTTGCGGCTAGGCCCGGCCCCAGCCCCGGGGGCATGCCCTGCAGCAGGCTGATTCCGCGCAGAGCAGCCCTCGCGTCGGTCTATCTCTCTCGCACTCCCGGGACGACCCCTCGTATTGGTGTGATAACAGACCGGCCAATACTCTAAACGCGGTTTGAGCTCTACGGTCGCTAAATGGGACTCGAACCGAACGTGTGACCCCACCAACGGATTCTTTGCTCAAGGAGCAGTGACCCTATACACTACAAGATCAAATGTGTGTGTGTGCGTACACTCCTAATTTGGGGTGTTCTGAGAGGAAGCGCCTTTGTCAGTTGCATCCACTTTTAGAGCGCCTAAGGCGTCTTCTTGTAAGATGCCATAGGCGCTCCCCACTGAAACGCCTTTGTCGCTCTCTGCCGAGACACCTTGCCGACAAACCAGTCATTGAATGGATCAAAAGGTGCCTCCCATGGAACAACCTCTGCTAGCCACAGCAGCTCGTTACCCTGGACAAGGCGTTCTGGGAGCAAACACCTTTCTTGTGTGGCTTCTAATATGGCTTGCAAAGGTGTTTCCATAGGAGGCACCTTTTGGACTGGTGTGTCTGCAAGGTGTCTCGGCAGAGAGCGACAAAGGCGTCTTAGTAGGAAGCGCCTATGGCGTTTTACTAGAAAGCGTCAAAGGCGCTTGCTCTCAGAACACCCCAAAATAGGAGTGTAGTACACAGCTGTGGGAGCGTACTTACAAGCACACATCTATAGATGTATGCTTGGCAAGCACACAGCTATAGGCGTAGGCTTGGCAAGTACACAGCTATAGGTGTATGCTTGGCCAAGTACACAGCTGTATGAGTCTGCCTGTTAATGGGTGGGATAAAAGTGTGCTTGGCCAAGCATACATCTATAGCTGTGTGCTTGGCCAAGCATACATCGATAGCTGTGTGCTTGCCAAGCATACATCTATGGATGTGTGCTTGTAAGTACGCTCCCACAACTGTGTACTAAGCACACATTTGATCTTGTAGTGTACCCATGGATTCCTCGTTCTATGGGAGCTGTCCATTAGTGGTGTGTCCCACGTTCGCTTCGAGTCCTATGTTTAGCGGCTCTGGAGCTCAAAAACGCATCTCGAGTTTTGGCCGCCTGCCCCGGCCTTCTGTCCCACCGTGCGTGAGCTCCCTTCTTCCGGGCCACCGGGCACACAGCGCCATGCATCGCCTCGTTGCTACACTGCGACTCGCCCCGCTATCTGGCGCTGGCGCTGCTTCGGGTTGGGTTGCATCAGCCGCCGCGGGGGTGCGAGGCGAGCGCAGCCACGGGCGCGACGACGGAGCGCGGCACTCGCGGCGCAGTCCGGGGCCTCGGGGGCCCTGGGGGAGGGGAGGAGGGGGAGGGGGGACGCTACCGGGTCTCGTCGTGGGGGTCGTGGCGTCGCGCCCGCATCGCTCGGCCGCTCCAGTTGTCGACAAGGTCCCCACAGCATTGACCCAGCCAGCCCGCCGCGTGCGCCGCAGTGCCGCATGGAGCCGCGGACCCGCGCCCCGCCCCGCCACGCCCCGCCCCGCCCCGCCCCGCCCTGAGCACCGCGTAGCCGGCAGAGGCCTCGACGTGGCCCTCTCCTGTCTCCCCGCGTTGCGACCCTCGCCGCCACCGGGCAGACGACGGCTGATTCCGCGCTCATTGCCGTCCTCACTCTATCGCGTCGGTGCGGAGAGAGAGAGAGAGAGAGAGAGAGAGAGAGAGAGAGAGAGAGAGAGAGAGAGAGAGAGAGAGGGAGGGAGAGAGAGAGAGAGAGAGAGAGAGAGAGAGAGAGAGAGAGAGAGAGAGAGAGCGAACGATTCCAAACCAGCCCGAACGCATGAGTCAATGGGCAGTACCGCCGTAAGGCCCGCGGGACCCGTGTCTTAGTGTGCCTTTACCGAGCTACCCCCGTTCTGGGCTGCATTGCTGTGGTTGTGGCCGCGCTGGAACGCATCAAACGTTTTCCGAAGTGAGTTTCCTTGCGCGCGTCGTTTGCCAGCTCGGAGCCTCTAGCGCCCGAGAGATAGGCCACCGGCCCGTCCCGCAACACACAGCTGTGGAGACGGTGGCCTACCTTGCCTCCCAGGAGACAGCAGGGGCTAGGTAGGCCACCGTCCCCACAGCTGTGTGTTACGGGCCGGGCAGGTGGCCTACCTCACAGGCGCTTCACGCCCCGAAGCAAAGATCGGCAACGGTTGGATCTGTTCGGATCTGACAATCTAGGGTTGTCATTTTCACCGGTCTAATCGATTTTCGATTCGTCGATTCACAAACCGAAACGAAATAATCGATTTTTAACATAATCGATTTTTTAACAATCTGAATCGAATTTTCGATTTTCGATTTTCAATTTTGCTCTTTCGAGAAAAAAGGAATTCTTTTGGCTTGCTGGTCAAAATTGACGCTCAGCGTATGCGAGCCACTCTTTACAATTCTGGTCTGAATGTAGAAGGACAGAAAATAACTAAAAACATCACAAACAGGTGCCGGCACCTTGTTTATTTCAATGAAAAATAGAAAGTCCGAGGAATCCTTAATTTACAGTGATATGTTTTTTGTCCAACTTTGCCCGTAACAACGCAATCTCAGTAAATTGGCTACTTTCCCTGCGTCTGAATCGCGAAGCATTGAGGTTAAAATTCAATCAAAAACATTTTTAAGTGGCCTTCCAAATGAGCGGGCACCTACGCTTGCCAGGTTAAGAGGCAGTTTGAATTTTCTTCCTGCCGACAGTTGTCTGATTTTGTGCGGCACTTGATCATTTGGCCTCGAACATGCTGGTAAACGGATGCCCAGTCGCCAATACCACCAAGAGCACCGCAAATAGACCCCTCTGAGCACGCACAAGATCGCGCGCAGGGTCAAAATTGACCAAGTTTTAGGGAAATCGAAAACCGACGGCCTAAATCGATTTTTTCGATTTAATCGACACGTCAAATCGATTACGATTCTGATCGAAAATCGACCGCTTGAATCGATTTTCGATTTTAATTGTAATCGAATCGACCAACCCTATGACAATCCACCGTGCGAGAGAGACAACATTATTCAGTTCCGATGCTGGGCCTCAGCGGCCGGCTACTGGCCGAGCTTCGAGTCCCGGCAGAAGCCTGCATTTTTGTCGGTCTCAAGTACCTGTCCGGTTCTTGCAAAAGAAAATCCTCGGTGTATTCATGTGCCGTGAAATGTTAGTTGCGATTGCAGCTCTAAAATCATGGAAAAAAAGTATAGCGCCGCCGGGACTCGAAGCTGGTCATCGGTTGAGACCGAAACCGGCGCTACGGATCGGTTCGGGACCGACCCGAACCGATATTCGCAGGCCAGATCCAACGAGATCCAACCGTTGACGATCTTTGCCCCGAAGGCGACGGTCAGCATTAGACGAGGCGTATCCAAAAGCAGATCTTTTCACACACTAAATTGCTATGTACGTTTTTTCGTGCGTAGCGTTTGCACGAAGTTAAACATGCGGGGGAAATGCACGAATTCGTGCGCAACAACGCACACTTTTGTGCTAAGTTACGCACAAATTTGTGCGTTTTAAAACGCATGCTCAATTTTGCACAAAGCTTATGCACAAAAAAGTAGTGTGCAGGCACACAACTTTGTTTCCTGACTATTGCACTCATGAGCCGCGGTAGGGGCGTGCGAGGGAAACAGCGCCACTGCTAGTAATCAGCCTAAGTCAAACGTAGAAGAAGACACTCTCCCGACGGATGGTGTACTATGGTAGCCTACTTGAAGCTAAGCGTAGCAGCATAACTGCAACCATACTGGGGAAGAATAGTGAAGGGGCAAGGGCTGAGCGCACCCTGGGCGACGTTGCGCACTGCACTGAGGGCACACTGAGAATGAAAGAGTCTTGATCAAAACCCAATTTTGGGTGAGGAACACTTTATCACCCGAATTTGAGTGAGGAAGGGGTATCAGCTACCTATATGGCTTCATAGTATTCTCACCCAAATTTGGGTGAGGAAACCTTCCTCACCCAAATTTGGGCGAGGAAACCTTCCTCACCCAAATTTTAGTGATAAAGAATTCCTCACCCAAAATTTTAGTCATGATCATGACTCTTTCATTCGCAGTGTACAGCTGCCACCGTACCTTGGGGTTCAAGAATAACTGTCACCAAGACAGCATGCACAGTGCACATCGTGCACATGCATCAGAATGGACTCGAAAACAAATGCACACCGTCGCCCAGGGTACAGTGGAGAATGGCATTAGAATTGACAGCCCTTGCCATCATCATTTATCACAGGGCACTGCAAAGCACACTTAAAATGAACGAGTCTTGATCAATGCCCACTTTCGGGCGAGATATCCTTTATCGCCCAACTTTAGGTGATGAAAAATACCTCGCCCAAAATTTTAGTCCTAATTACGAATCTTTCATTCTCAGTGCAGTGGTGTCACTCTCGTTTGAACGTGACACGCTAGTCTAATTTTAGTACGACACAATCATTTTTTAACGTGCTCTCCACAAACTCAAGTGTGCCTCAGGCAAGCAGTAAAGAGGTGCGTGCCTTGGTTGACTCCATGAACTTCGAGCTCGGCTCACACTTGAGGTTGTGATGTGGATCCAAATATGACATGATGACATAGGGGCGAGACTACTGTGACATACTCAAACGAACTTGACACGATATCGAATAATGAGACGTCACGCCACATCACGCGTTCAGAATCTGTGATGTCCCGCGCGCCAAACACGGCGAGGCACACGCACAGTGAGCCAGAGGACCGGCGCAGGCGCCCAAAACTTTAGACGCGTTTTGCGCTCCAGAGTCGCTAAATGGGACTCGAACCGAACGTGCGTGTCCCGGTCAATGAATTGCCCTCCAAACGAGAAATCCATCACTCGTTCGGTTCTAGTCCTGCTTAGGGGTGGCTCACTGTAAAATTTTGTGTACAATGAATGTGGAAATGTGTTGGAATGTGCAAAATTTCTGCTGTATTTGTCACACGTGTTGCCTACTTACAGGCGTTTATACCTCCAGAATGTGGGAATGTGTTCCAATTTTGTACAATGAATGTGGGCAGTTGTTCCCCCTTCGTGCTTAGCGGCTCTGGAGCTCAAAACGCGTCTAGAGTTTTGGCCTCCTGCGCCGGCCCACTGTGCGACGGCGGCTGGAAACGGTGCCACCGTATCGCTGTCGCTGCGCAGCGCCGCGCGCTACAGCGGCGGCGTCCGCGCGCTCGGCCCGGTGCCGCCCGCTTAACGCCGCGGAAAAACTTCGCAGTAAGCGTACACTGCCATTCTGCGCTGCAAGAAAAAAAACCACAACGGAAGTAAACAAATTTTTATCAGGCATTTATTGTACTGTCAACAGGGGGTAACTTGGGACACTTTTTCGCGTTTTTTAACGCCAGAGATACGATTCTGGACCGAGGCCATTGGATCATCCTAACTATGTTTAAGTTTGACCCTTTTCTAATAATTTCATGCTTGTCTGGTTCATTTGCCTCGAGTGTGTCGCTCGCAAACTGCTTCGAAAGAGTGTCCCAAGTTACCCCATGACCGGGGGTAACTTGGGACAGCAGGGAAATAAAATATCTACATTCCCATGCATCTACTGAGATTTATGGGGAAAATAAATTGTAGTGACAATGTCTAGACCAAGAATTCGGGCCTAGAAGCTGTTATGGGATTTTAATTGGGACTATGAATGCGACTTTTCTTACCCTCTGGTATTTTCAAGGCATATTTTCTGGAAAGTGAAAAATATGGATCAGCAGAAGGTAAAACTGCATAACAAGGCATCTCTTTGCATCACCAGCACAACATAGCAAGGACAGGTGATGCCAGAAGCCGGGTCGGATAGCTCCTAGGAGCCCAGGAGCGCAGGGAGCATAGTAGAATGACTATCCCAAGTTACCCCGTATATCTACGATTTTTTATTAATTTAAGTCTGGGCCGAAGATGGTGAGACTGAAGTCACCACCCTTTTGCGTCCGTCATTGTGAATGTATGACCCAACTACCCGGAGAGACTTTTCAGCCATATCTGCATTTCACTCCTTCAACCAGGGTCAACTTGTTAGTGTTTGACATAAATAATTGTCAAAAACCCTTTTTGCTTCTTTGCCGTTTTCTTCATACTTACTGTGATGTTAGGCACCTTCTCTACCTTTCCGTTTGTACCCTAAAGCCTCTCAAACAAAACCCTGTCGCGGGATGGACGCTACGCGCCCCCACCGCGAGACAGCAGCACCAACAAGGCTGGTAGGGGAGACAGACCCAAGTTACCCCTGGTGTCCCAAGTTACCCTCGTTGACGGTACTTCCAAAGTACAACAATTGTTGAACAAAGTACAATGGAACCGGCATAACGAGTGCCGTGCAGTCCAGGCCTCGTTGTGGTTCGTACAATTCTTGTTGTACTTTCTACAATCCCTGTTGTACTTTTATTGTACAGTTATTGTTGTACTTTTGTCATACTATTCACAATTTTTCTTGCAGTGTGAGTGTTCCGAAACCGTACGTCTGCACACTAAATTACTATGTAGTTTTTTCGTGCATAGCTTTGCACGATATTGAGCATACGCGTGGAATGCACTGTGGCTCTCCCGTAAGGGTGCGAGAGAGACAGAGGGACATACCGCTCCTCCGAATCCGCGTCGGCTGCTGACTTGGCGGCGCCTCCCCGCCGTGCGAAGAAAGCCCCGTCCTTTGACGGGTCCGGCGCGTCACCGCGTCATCGCCGCCGCCCCCACGATGTTGCGTGTCTCTCTCAGTCGCTACGCCGCACAGTGGGCCAGATGACCGGTGCAGGCGGCCAAGCTGTAGAAGCGTTTGGAGTTTCCGAGTCGCCCATTGATTCTTCGTCCGGAGGGTAAATCCATTGGGTGAGTCACACGTTCGGTTCGAGTGCTGTTCAGCTACTCTCGAGCTCAAAATGCGTTTAGAATTTTGGCCGCCTGCGCCGGTCCTCTGGCTCACCTATTGCTGCGCTGCGCCCTTCAGGGGATTGCTCGCGCCTTCGGTTTGCTCCATGAGTGCGAGAGAGACAGCGATCTTACCCAGAAGGTGTCGTCCACGTTGAAGGGGATCATCAAGGTGCCGGTGACCTCTTGCGGGTCGAACGGCTTGGCCGGGTTGAAGTGGCTGAAACGGAAGCTGCCGCTGTTCTGGCGCCAAATCGTCTCGTCGTCGGAGCATCCAACGAACCGATCGAGGGTCATTATGTCATGTACGGGCCCTGACGCAACAATTTTCCTATTGAAAATAGGGTGCCCGCAAGACGTTTCAAATACAACCGGGCGGCCACGCATCGGTGGTGGTGATCGCACTGCAAGATCAAATGTGCGCTTAGTATACAGCTGTGGGAGCGTACTTTCAAGCACACATCTATATCGATGAATGCTTGGCACTTTTATCTTTTATCCCACCCATTAAAAGGCAGACTCCTACAGCTGTGAACTTGGCCAGCTGTGTACTTGCCAAGCATACATCTATGGCTGTGTGCTTGCCAAGCATACATCTATAGACGTGTGCTTGTAAGTACGCTCCCACAGCTGTGTACTAAGCAAACATTTGATCTCGTAGTGCGAGGGTCGATCGTGACAACGTAACACTGTAAATCAAATGGTGATACATCTCACCACCTGAGGGGTGAGACAGAACTGTCTCACCGAAAAAGGGTGATACTAAAGTGTATCACCGTAAAAAGGTCGTACACGAATGTATCACCGAAAAAAGGTCGTACTCAAATGTATCATTGAAAAAGAGTGATACTTCCTCAGGAAAACAAGGGCCCATCTCACTGATGTCTGACCATTTTTCGGTGATACATTTGTGTACGACCTTTTTTTCGGTGATACATTCGTGTATGACTTTTTTTCGGTGAGACTTTTTGTATCGCCGAAAATGGGTGAGACGTCTCACCCTTTGAATTGCAGTGAAGTTCGTCTAGGGCATAGCCTTTCGACCAAGTCGATCCCTAGGAGCGAATCCTGACTCCACCGACCGATTTTCTTTTTCGCGTGGAAGGAGTAATCCATTTGGGGGTCACACGGTTGTTTCGAGTCCTGTTTAGCGTCTCTGGAGCTCAAAACACGTCAAGAGTTTTGGCCGCCTGCCGTACGCACAAAGCACCGCAAATACGCTGGGATGATCTTGGCGGTGGCGGTCCCGGTGGCGGCCAGCAGCTGCACCGCGGCGGTGACGGTGTGGGCGACCAAGCCAAGCTGGGGGACAATGCACGTGGACGGACATTGGTAGGCTACAGGTTTGACCAAGAGCTGACGAACTGTTTCGACACGCAGAGGAGTAGGACCGTCCCCTTTGCGCCGCATTACATAGTTGGTGCGGTCTTGACCACGATTGGTTTCTCAGTTTCCACTGATGGATTACCCGTTTGGAGAGCGATCCGTCGGTGCGGTCATACGTTCACACGCTTAAAACCTTGCGAAGTATTTTGAGCATACATCATACAAACTAATTTATTTTGTTATACGAATAAATAGTTCGTAAATTACGAATTATTTTCTTCGTAAGAATATGTAGGCTCAAAATACTTAGTTATAACAAACTGCTTTTCTTGGCCTAAAACAGTTTGTAAGGTTTTCTCAGTGCGCTTCGAGTCCTGTTTAGCGACTCTGGAGCTCAAAACCCGTGCGGGATTTCCGTCAGCCTCGGCCCACTGTGCGGTAGTCCTGCGGCCGCTGTTAATTTTGCCGCTCGCCGCGCTCGCCGCTCACGCGCGGCCGTGGCCGTGGCGCCGAGGCGCGGTGAATCAGCCAGCCGGGCCGCTGGGGGTATCCCCCAAGGCCCGCCGGGGTGGAGGGGGGGGGGGGGCTAGGGTTGTGGCGAGGCAGCGCTGCGAGGCACTTCCTGTGTGTGAATAACCCGATCGGCCGTTCGTCACCAACCTTGGCGCGGGTGCGCTAGTGTTTGGCCCTGGCCCTCCGGGCGGACTGACACACATGTGGAGCATGCCCCCACCCCGCCCCACCCCGCCCCGGCCCCGCCCCACCCCGGCCCCGCCACGCCCCGGCCCCGCCACACCACGCCAAGCGCGCGCGACTTTCGCTGATGTGAGAGAGGCTTTTGTCGAGCGCGCGGGCTTCCACAGGACACCGCATTGCATAAAACGGTATCATGTAATAATGGATTTTGTTCGGAAATGCTCCGGCCGACAAGGGCGGCGCGCCGTGGCGTGTCAGGACTGGTTGGCTCGCGACTCCCGCGCGTGCGACTTGACTTTGTCGCGCCCCGATACGAGAAAAAGACCCTAACCGGGAAGGACCCCCTGAGCAGTTGACAGTGGACCAGAAGACCGGCGCAGGCGGCCAAAACTCAAGACGCGTAAAGAGCTCCAGGACTCGAACTGAACGTGTTGCCCGCGGCCAATAGATTCCTCGTTTGGAGAGCAATCCATCGGTGGGGTCACATGTTCGGTTCGTGTTTCCCGTTATTAAACGACACTGGGTCTCGAAACCAAACCAGCCCGGGGTTCTGACTGCCTCCACCGGTCTTCTGGCTCATTGTGCAGGTTGCTGTTGTTCTTGTCTGTCGCGCTAATTGATGCTGCCCCGCGCGCCGGACATTCCATCCCGAAAGCCCGATTTGATTTACACCAGTGTCAGTTCGAGTTCCATTCAGCGACTCTGGAGCTCGAACCCGTCCGGAATTATGACCGCCTCCACCGGTCTTCTGACCCACTGTGCGCCCGGCCGCCATGGTCGCGCACGCGTCCGGCCTTAATCTTTATGCATCAGTCCCAATGGCCCCGCGGCGCGCCCCGGCCTGTCTCACCGCCAGGACACGTCCTTGCAAGGATGCCGTTGGGACGCTCACTCCGCTGTCCGGCCCGGTAAGCTACCCAAGCTACGCCTCCCTCGCCGGGTCCGCCCGGAAAGAGGTCAGCGCGGCTTTGGTACCGACGGCACGGTAGACCGGGACTCTGCCACTCGGCCTCCAGTGGCAAGGGTCGATCAGACCAGGGGCGTCTGTCTGTCTGTCTGTCTGTCTGTCTGTCTGTCTGTCTGTCTGTCTGTCTCCTCTCTCTCTCTCTCTCTCTCTCTCTCTCTCTCTCTCTCTCATTCTCTCTCTCTCTCTCTCTCTCTCTCTCTCTCTCCTCTCGTGGAGCGGCCCGTACGAGTGGCGTGAGAGAGACGGATCGACGTAGCAGTGTTCGGAATCAGTCCGCAGACATCCCAGTGTGACTCCCAGTGACTTGCAGCGCCATGACTCATGCCGCCCCGCCCGGCCCACTCGGATCGAGATGAACGCACAAAGCTGCCCCGCATTATGCCACGCTCTATTATGACTGTTTGGTGAGGCAAAGGCCGAGGGACCGAGGGGGCAACGCGGCGGGAACTTTCGCTTCTGACATTCAATCGTCAGGAGCCGCCGTGCGCTGCAAAACGACCGCACGTTTGGAACTCGCGCGCACGATCACATGCACTGATTGACTGGGACATGGTTGCACTGCAAAATCCAAGTGTGGGGCAGTCTCACATTACTTAGCGTGAGCCAACATGTCTCGCGCTTACAAGTATGAGCCACGTCTCTCTCACACTTGCGAGCGTGAGACCCGTCCGTGGCATTGAACCCTACCGAACTGACTGACAGGGGGCACAGGGGGCACATTGGTCTGTTTTTTAGCAGATGATACATTTATTCAAAAATAGAAACGCGAGAGAGACACCCCCCCCCCTCTTGAGACGCCACGCGTTGGCTGCCGCGCTACTCTTGCTTGCTTATCTTGAGTGTCAAGTGACGGGGGCCTGCGGTGTCAAGTGCGGAGGACGCTGCGCTAAGGCGTCTCGCCTTAGTATTGAAAACAACTTACACGGGTATTAAGTATTCATGTGATTGACCATCATAGTGCATCCTCACGTTGAAACAAAGAAAATGATACCCAACGTAAGTTGCATTGAGCATATCAAAGTACAGCATAACCCGCTTAAAACGTAACCCCTCGGGAGCGACCGCCGATTACCTTATATCGGGGTTTACGTTATACCGAACTTCCTCTAAATTTGCGTTAAATCACTGAAAAAATGACTGGGCTGGGGATGCGTATGGGAAGGCGGGGAGGGGGAGGGGGGGATGGGTACCCGAGAGCCGAGCCGCGTCAAGCCGAGTCGCGTTGGGCCGAGCCGTGCGTCGCCGAGCCGTCCCTTTCCAGGCATTGTTTTTTCAGCCCACACCGTCAGTCGATCAGTCAGTCTGAGTCAGTCAGACCGTCAGTCGATCAGTCAGTCCAAATCAGTCAGACCATCAGTCGATCAGTCAGTCCAAATCAGTCAGACCGTCAGTTGATCAGTCAGTCCAAATCAGTCAGACCGTCAGTCGATCAGTCAGTCCAAATCAGTCAGACCGTCAGTCGATCAGTCAGTCCGAGTCATTCAGACCGTCGTTCGATCAGTCAGTCCAAATCAGTCAGACCGTCAGTCGATCAGTCAGTCCGAGTCATTCAGACCGTCGTTCGATCAGTCAGTCCAAGTCAGTCAGTCAGACTGTCAGTCGATCTGTCGATCAGTCAGTCCGAGTTAGTCAGTCAGTTTCTATCAGTCCGTCAGTCGGTCGGTCGATCAGTCAGTAACGTACTACAGCGCAGGCCAGGCATCATCGAGCCCAACGAGTCGCTGGTAAAATTAAAGCGTAGTTCTACGCTTCATTCAAGCATACAACTACGCTTGAAGACTCTACGCCCTTTTTGAAGCGTACAACTACGCTTAAAGGAAATTCCCCCATGCATTTAGATAGGAGGAAAGGAGCGCATAAGCTCTTGTACGCTTCAAGAAGGGCGTACAAACTGTACGCTTCACGAAGGGCGTAATACTACGCCTTAGTTTTACCAGTGGTGCATGGCCGTCTCCGCTTTTCTTGGCATTCCCTCCGAGGCGCGGGGTATCTACCATCCAGGCAGCGGCACTACGCCGCGGCGAAGAGACTCCACGCGCTAAGCGCAAGCCATGGAGTGCGTATACTCCGGCATGGTGAATGTGTATGGGGATCGGCGGGGATGGATGTAGTCCTAGCATATTCGGTTATCCCCGCCGAGGCCCTGGGGTCATTGATTCGTGTTAAAAGGTCACGGCGAGTTGCCAGTAGCCGGGAGAGCCGTCGCACAGTGGGCCAGTAGACCGGCGCAGGCGTTAAAAACTGTAGAAGCGTTTTGAGCTCCAGAGTCACTGAACAGGACTCGAACCGAATGTGAGGCCCCGCCAATGGATTTCTCGTTCGGAGAGCAATCGATTGTTGGGGTCACACGTTCGGTTCGAGTCCTGTTTAGCGACTCTGGAACTCAAAACGCGTCTAGAGTTTTGACCGCCACCACTGGTCTCCTGTCTCTGGCCCATTGTGCGTCGGCGAGACCCAACGACGCCCTTCGAGTCGGCGGAGGCGGCCATTTTCAACAGTCTTGGACCACTCAAGGGCGGATCCAGAGACTGGTCAGGGGAGGGGGGGGGGCATGTCGCAAAAGTAGCCTCCCTACAGGGGCAAAGTGCAAATCGTATTCCCTTCTTCCAGGAATTCTTTGTCTATGTTCCAGGCAGGGGCCGTCCTCATCAGCCCCCCCCCCCAACCCAAACTCCCATTTTCGCACCTAAATCCGATCTGCGATACCACTCCAGCCTTCCACTGTTGTTCAACGAATGAGACGTCGTATTTGTTAGAATGTGAATTTTGTCACGTTCGTTGAATAAGATGACACATTCGTTTGAACGTTGCACCTTCTCTCATGGTTACACGGCCGTTAAATTAGGGTGTCACATTCGTTTGAACGTGCGTCAACATTAGGAATGTGGCGTCATATTCAAACGAATGTGACAAAATTCACATTCGAACGAATATGACGTCACATTCGTTGAATAACAGTGTCAGCTTCGGTGGTTCGGGTTTGAAAGGGGCGGGCAGTGGGCACGAGCAGTGCCAATGTGACCAACGTGACTCACGGCAGTGGGAAACCCGGGGCATAGACCCAACACTAGCAAAGCAGCTCGGCTCAGCGAGGTCGGCGGGGTTGGCAACGCGTTTCGAAGAACCGCCTTGTTCGCTACTCCGTCCTTCCAGCTGCTTCCAGCTTCCAGCCACCAGCAGTTCAGAGAAACCTCCAGTGGTAGTGGTAGGGAAGGAAGTGGAGGAGCGAGAGAGAAGACATGCAGTCGACTTGCAACGATACAAGTCATCTTTAGATTGGATTTAACTTTACGTACTACTCCTAGCAGGTTGGTAAGGAACATATCATGGATTTATGAACCACGCCACGCACACTACGGTGGTGGTGGGGAGACCCCGGCGCGCTACTTGAATTTCAAACCGCGTGGCCAGCCGGCTGATTCCGAACAAGAGTGTCGCCGCCCTGTCTCCCTCGCACTCATAGGGCGTCCCGTGGAGGTGCGAGAGAGACAGAGCGGTCAAATCACTCAAGTTGTTCGGAGCACCCGAACTGCAGACTTACTCCGAGAGTCCTTGTAGTCGCTTTGACTCTCTCGTACCTGCACGAGATCTCGCGAGTGCGAGAGAGACAGAGCGACGAGAAGCAACATCCGGAATCAGTCGGCTGCGCCCTGCGCCGCTGTGTCAGCGCCCGTCCACGCCCGTCACAGTGCGCTGCCGGCGTCCCGCAGTCCTGTGCGTCCCAGTGCACAGTGGGTCAGAAGCCCATTCAGGCGGCCAAAATTCTGGACGCGTTTTGAGCTCCAGAGTCGCTAAATGGGACTCGAATCGAACGTGTGACCCCACCAATGAATTCCTCGTTCGGAGAGCAATCCATAGGTGGGGTCACACGTTCGATTCGAGTCCCATTTAGCGACTCTGGAGCTCAAAACGCGTCCAGAATTTTGGTCGCCTCAACGGTCTTCTGACCCACTGTGCAGTGCCCACTGCAGTCCAAGCTCACCACGTCCACGACCGGGCGCTGCTCGGCGCTGCCGGCCCACTGTGCACTGTGCTGCAGTACCAGACTCACGGCGTCTCCATGCTCACGGCGCCGCCGCGGCCGGGGCGAGAGATGTAAAGGTGCGGCCGGCCGGGTCAAGGGCCTGCAAGGGCAGGCAAGGGCAGGTGGCCGACGTCGCCGAGCCTGCGCCGCTGCCTTCGCCTCACAGCTGCACGGGTCCCTGGCGGCACAGAGCACGCGTCAGAAACGCGAGAACAGCAGAGCCGGCCGGCGAGCTCGGGCAGTCAGCCGACGACACCACAACAAGTCGAGCCACCGGCTGCGCTGCTGCGCTGCGAGTGTCTGCTGGAGTCGGAGTGAGTGTCGTGGGTCTTCGGACGGACGAGAAAGGACGTGTTGGCGCCGAGGGGTCCACCACTCTGGTAATCGTGTGTTCACTTCGTCCAGTAATCTTTGGTAACCATATGCCAAAATTGGATATTTTTGCTGTTTTTATCGGCTTTTGGGGGCTAGTCTTATGATAATAGGCAAAAAATGATCCTAGCTGGCCAAAATTTTTTGTACAGTTTTTAGAGAATTTTTATGGGTAATCACTGGTAATCAGTAATCCTGTGTACACTCCTGGGCTGAGTGATGGACCCCTCGGTTGGCGCACAGTGGACCAGAACAGAGGCCAAAACTCAAGACGCGTTTTGAGCTCCAGAGTCACTAGCATGGGACTCGAACGGAACGTGTGACCCCACCAATGGAGTGCTCGCTGAGAGAACTCAAAACGCGTCCGGATTTTTGATCACCTAGCCTACATCACCCGCACACTAAATGTTATGTGCAATTTTTTTTACGAGACGTCACAGTTTTTTGTGCACACGAAATTTTCGTACAATTGTTGTACAAAAAACTGCACAAATTTGATCATTTTTGTGCGAAATGGCGTACAAATTTGTACGAAATGTTCGTGTGCACAAAAAAAAAACTGTGACGTCTCGTACAAAATTTGTACAAAAACATTTCTGTGTTCATCTGAAATAACAACGTATGTCATATGGGAAACCCATAGAACATACGCTGTTATGTCAGATGACTACAGATTTAGTGTGCGTCTTTTGGCCTACTGTGCGGCGGGACTGACTCGGCGGCGTGCGCTGCTGCAGGTCCGAAACGACACGGACCAAGCTAAGCTGTGAGTGGCATTCGGTGTCTCAAGATCACTTTCGTTTGTTGTTTGACTTGCAGCGATGGGATCAGCGCCTTCCGTGACGTCGGCCTCCATAGCCGCGGCGTCCGCGGCCGCGGTGGGGTTGGCGGTGCGCCGCCTCAGGGTGAGTGCGGACCGCGTCGCGATGCACGGTGGGCGCGGGGGCCGGAGTAGGCGACCAAAACTCAAGACGCGTTTTGAGCTCCAGAGTCGCTAAACAGGACTCGAACCGAACGCGTGACTCCACCAACGAATTCCTCGTTCCGAGAGCAATCCATTGGTGGAGTCACACGTTCGGTTCGGGACCCTCTTACCGACTCTAGAGCTCAAAACACGTCCGCGGGATTCGTAGTATGGCTCGCGGGATTTTGACCGCCTCCACCGGTCCTCTGGCCCACTGTGCGCCCACCTCAGGAGGAATTGTCGTCCTGCAAATACACTGGTAAAACTAAAGCGTAGTATTACCCTCTGTTTTCAAGCGTAATCAGTTTCCGCTTGAAATCAAGCGTAAACAGGCTCATCCGCACAGTGGGCCAGAAGACCGCTCAGGCGGCCAAAACTCTGGACGTGGTTTGAGCTCCCGAGTCGCTAAACAGGACTCGAAACGAACGTGTGACCCCACCAATGGATTGCTCTCCCGATGAGAAATTAGTTGGTGGGGTCACACGTTCGGGTCGCGTCCTGTTTAGCGACTATGGAGCTCAAAACGCGTCTAGAGTTTTGGCCGCCTGAGCGGTCTTCTGGCCCACTGTGATCCGCCAAGATGTCCCCTATCTAAATGCATGGGGGAATTTCCAGAGTATGCTTCATATCTAAATGCATGGGGGAATTTCGAGAGTATGCTTCATTTCAAGCGTAACGTCTTCAAGCGTAACTCTATGCTTGACTCAAGCATAGAGTTAGGCTTTAGTTTCACCAGTGTATTTGTGCGGCTGCCCCCAGGCGCGAGCCCGCTGGCCGCCGAGCGCGCACCGCGCCGTGCTGGTGACAGGCTGCGACCGCGGCCTGGGCTACTCGCTGGCCGCGCACTGCCAGGCGCTGGGGCTGACCGTCTTCGCCGGCGTGCTGGACGCCGCCTCACCGGGCGCCCGCCAGCTCGGCGACCTGGGCGTGCGGGTGCTCCCCCTGGACGTGACGGACGCGGCGAGCGTGGGCGGCGCCGTGGCCGCCGTGGAGCAGGCCCTGCGCGACGACCCGCGGATGCGTAAGTGCATGTGCATGTGCGTGGAGATGCCAGCACACTAAATTACTATGTACTATCAGTCTCTAAAGTTTTGTCTGGGCGATACCCCATGCACGAGAGATTCTCAACGGTCTCCTTATGAGCAGTCTCTCGCGCATAGGGTATCGCCCAGACAAAACTTTAGAGACTGATAGTACTTGTTTTGTGCGCCAGATTTGCACAAAATTGTGCATGCGTCTTGAAATGCACGAATTTGTGCGTAACTAAGCACGGAAGTGTGCGTTGTAGCGCATAAAGTTCGTGCATACTCTGTTATTAAACGAATGTGACGTCATATTCGTTAGAATGTTCATTTTGTCACGTTTGTTTGGATACGATGTCACATTCGTTTGAATGTTGACCCACGTTCAAACGAATGTGACACCCTAATTTAACGGCCGTGTCACGTTCAAACGACTGTAACATCGTATTCAAACGAACGTGACAAAATTTACATTCTAACGAATATGACGTCACATTCGTTGAATAACAGTGTATTGAAACGCGTGCACAACTTTGTGCAAAGGTTATGCACAAAAAAGTACTTAGTAATTTAGTGTGAGTGCGCTGCAAATCCATTACTCTAGAAACTCAAGAGAGTGCATGGCCTGCTCCATCTGAAAGTAAATCTCCAACGTGGAGCATGGAGCATGCATGATAAGCCATGCCATGCACTCTCTTGAGCTCCCTGGTGGAGCATGCTTGCAAGCACTCCCTCTCTTGAGCTTCTAAAGTACGCAAGTTTCCTTGCCACTCCAACAGCGCTCCGGTTCTTTAATGACGATATTTTGCCTTCTTGCCCTGGATTGCCCACTGAGGATACCAAAATTTGTGCGCCTCAGGCCACCGGAGTGCCACCGCCGGCCAGAAGACCGGCGCAGGCGGCAAAAACTCCAGACGCGTTTTGAGCTCCAGAGTCACTAAACAGGACTCGAACCGAACATGTGACCCCACCACTGGATTGAACTTCGAACGAGGAATCCATCGGTGGGTTCACACGTTCGGTTCGAGGTCTGTTTAGCGACTCTGGAGCTCAAACCGCGTCTTGATTTTTGGCCGCCTGCGCCGGTCTTCTGGCCCACTGTGCGCATGGAAGGCCCTACGCCGGAAGGGCTCTACGCACGGTGAAGGGCTTTCCCTGGCGTGGCCAGGGAAAGTGCAAGCCTCCCCCGCAAGACCGTCACCGCCGTCGCTTGCGCCGTCGTCACCGTGACGGCAAGGGCGGATCCAGAAACGGGTTCGGGGGGGGGGGGCGATGTCTCAAAAGTTGTCCACCTACAGGGGCGAAGTGCGACTAGTTGCCTACCTTTCAGGCGGCTTCGCCGCTTTCAGGGGGGGGGGGTGGGGGGGGTGACGCCCCCCCCCCATGGATCCGCGCCTGCGTGACGCGGCATGGCTGCAATGTTCCAGGCCTGGCCGCGCTGGTCAACAACGCCGGCGTGCTGGTGTTCGGCGAGTTCGGCTGGCAGACGCCGCGCCAGGTGTCGCTGCAGCTGGACGTGAACCTGGCCGGCACCATGCGCGTCTCCAGGGCGTTCCTGCCGCTGCTCCGGGACCAGGGCCGCCTGGTGAGTCATCCAGATAAAAGACTGACCGCGAGAGCCGTTTTCGTCGCTCTGTCTCTCTCTCACCCATGCGGAACGCCCCATGAGTGCGAGAGAGACGACTCTCGGACCGACTCTCGGACTTGGCACGCGCCGAGGGGGCCGCTTCTCTCATTTCAGGTGTACACAAGATTACGGGATCACGGTAATTTTACTAGGGATTACGCGTAAAATTTTGGAAAATGGGTTCAAAAACGTTAAAAAAGGGCAGAATTTCATCAAGGATTACGTGATAACAGGATTACCAGTTAATTTGTACGCAGGATGCCCAGCATGGTGGCCCCCTCGGCACGGGCAGAAGACCGACGGAGGCGGTCAAAATCCCGGACGCGTTTCGAGCTCCAGAGGAAGCCGAAGCGAACCCCACCGTGACCCCACCGAACGAGGAATCCATTGGCGGGGTCACACGTTCGGTTCGAGTCCTGTTCAGTGACTCTGGAGCTCAAAACGCGTCTGTCTAGAGTTTTAGCCGCCGGCGCCGGTCTTCTGGCCTTGTGATGAAGTAGTGCCGTTTGCTTGAGTGCCTTCCTCTGGCGCTGCTGCAGGTGGTGGTCACGTCCCACTGCGCGCTGGCCGCCCTCCCCGCGCTGTCCGTGTACGCCGCCACCAAGGCGGGGCTGCAGGCGTGGGCCGACGCGCTGCGCGTGGAGCAGGCCCAGTACGGCGTCCCCGTGGTCCAGGTCAGTGTGCTGCGCGAGCCGCCGTTCGTCGCTCTCGCACTCGTGGGGCGTCCTGTGGGGGCGCGAGAGAGACAGAGCGACGAGGCACGGTGGGCCAGAAGAACGGCGCAAGTGGCCAAGACGCTAGTAGACGCGTTTTGAGCTCCAGAGTCGCTAAATGGGACTCGAACCGAACGTTTGACCCCCACCAATGGATTGCTCTCCGAACGAGGAATCCATTGGTGGGGTCACACGTTCGGTTCGAGTCCCATTTTAGCGACTCCGGAGCTGAAAAAACCCGTCCGGGATTTGGACCGCCTCCACCGGTCCTCTTGCCCACTGTGCAAGGCGCTGTTCGGCATCGGCCAGCCGAGCGATTCAGCAGATCGGTTTGTCGCTCTGCCTCTCTCGCTCCCTTCCGGGCAACCCCATGAGTGCGACAGAGACAGAGCGGCGGAGCGACGCACAGTGGGTCAGAAGCGAAGGGGGAACAACCACATTCATTGTACAAAATTGGAACACATTCCCACATTCTGGAGGTATAAACGCCTGTAAGTTGGCAACATGTGTGACAAATACAGCAGAAATTTTGCACATTCCAACACATTTCCACATTCACTGTACACAAAATTTTACAGTGAGCCACCCCTCGGTCAGAAGACCGAAGAGGCGGCCAGAACTCTGGACGCGTTTTGAGCTCCAGAGTCGCTCGAATCGAACGCGTGATCCCACCAATGGATTCCTCGTTTGGAGAGCAATCCATTGGTGGGGTCACACGTTCTATTCGAGTCCAATTCAGCGACTCAGGAGCTCAAAACGTGTCCGGGATTCCGGCCGCCTCGACGTCCTTCTGACCCACCGTGCGCCGACTCCGTGCTGCCGCAGGTGGTGCCCGGCTCCTTCACGCACCTGAGCGGCATCCTGGCGGCGCACGAGGAGCACGCCGCCGAGATGACGGAGGCCATGACGGCGGAGGACCGCCGCTTCTACGGCGACTACCCGCAGCGCTTCCACGAGTACCTGCGCCAGGTGTCCAGCCTGGGCCGGCAGGCCAGCGCGCGGCCCAGCAAGCTGCCCGACGAGGCGCTGCACCGCGTGTTCGAGGAGGCGCTGCTGGCGGTGCGGCCGCGGCACCGCTACGTGCACGAGCCGTGGCGCTACACGCTGTACCACTCGCTCATCAAGCTGGCGCCCGCCGCCGCCAAGGACTGGCTGGTCGTCAGGTTCGCCTCGCTGCCCGCCTTCCGGGACAAGTAGAGTCCAGGACTCTATGGAGAAGCCGACGCCAAGGACTGGCTGGTCGTGAGTTTCGCCTAGCTGCCGGCCCGGGACAAGTAGAGCCCAAGACTGTAGGGACAAGTAGAGTCCAGGACGCTAGGAACAAGTAGAGTCCAGGACTCTATGGAGAAGCCGACGCCAAGGAGTCAAGAGGATTGGCTGGTCGAGAGGTTCGCCTCGCTGCCCGCCTTCCGGGACAAGCATAGTCTAGGACTGTAGGGACAAGTAAGGTCTAGGACTCCAGACACAAGTAGAGTCCTGAACTCTGGCGACAAGTAGCCGCCGCCAAGGAGTGACTGATCGTCAGGTTCGTCTCGCTGCCTGCTTTCCGGGACGTGTATCAATGCACAGTGGGCCAGAAGCCCGGCATCATCATCATTATCGCAGGCGGTCAAAATCCCGGACGGGTTTTGAGCTCCTGAGTCGCTAACTGGGACATCGAACCGAATGTAAGACCCCATCAATGGATTCCTCGTTCGCAGAGCAATCGATTGGTGGGGCCACACGTTCGGTTCGAGTCCCGTTTAGCTACTCTGGAGCTCGAAACGCGTCTTGAGGTTTGGGCGCCTGCGCCGGTCTTCTGGCCTACTGTGCAATGTGAGACATGTAAGATTGTTTTGAACCTAGTTTTAGATCGATGGAGGGTTTTTATTCCTTCAATAAAATTAAGGAACAATTTGAAAATGCTTAATTTTATTTTCCTCCTGACCAAAAACCAAGGCTTTAAACATGTTACAATGTGGACTCATTTGAGCACGTTCAATGTGAACCAAGTTGTACCTAAGACTTTTTGTACCTGGTTTTAAATCGATGAAGGATTTACAGTCTTTCTATAAAATTAAGGAACACTTTGAATAGTCTTTAATTTTATTTTCCTCCTGACCAAGGCTAAAAAAAGTGTTATAATGTGGACATGTTTGAGCACGTCGATCTTCTTTCATGCTGCAATTGGTATGCTCACATTTGTCCATAACTCATGCTGGACATTAGGAAGAGATAATACACAACACGATGTATATTAATAGTACTGCTTGATAGGGCACTACTACATGTAAAAAATGTTGATGAAAAACTGATGAAACCTATTTCAACATGATGTAATTTAACATGTCTGAAGTTAATAATATAAAAATCATCTACTTTTCTTAACAGAAAAAATACAAAACAAAAGACAAACAATGAACTGGTAATAACAGTGATAAAATTGTGTCAAGACATCAACCATAACATGTATCTGCAAATTTACAAGTCAAAGAAAGCGTTTTGCACGGTCAAGACCAGAAAGTTTTAATTGAATAGCCTCAGGCTCATCTGTTAAGTGCCAGACCAAATTATGCACCAGTGATCCGTACAATAAGCAGCTGAACAATAAATCTCATAATTGTCTACAATTCAAGCAATTAGACCCTACACAGGAAGCCTCCCAATAACATGACCACTTGTTGTCAAATTTGGTTTACAAGAAAATGACAATGCTCCTCCAATACAGTGCCCCAGGTTCTGCTCAGTGAAAGTTACTAGCTAATTATTTATCTAATTGGAGAGAAATCACAAACCTTCCTAGCCTTTCAATCACAACAATGGAAATAGAAAAGTCTCATTCTCAAAGAAACATATATTATGCTGTATGAGGTAATCTGAAAATAATTCGCTAATAATAAAGACTTACGCTGCATGATTTTCCACACACAAATTGAAATGGAAATAGAAAAGTCTCATTGTTAAAGAAACATATATTATGCTGTATGAGGTAATCCGAAAATAATTGGCTAATAATAAAGACTTTATGCTGCATGATTTTCATCATTTGATCAAATCAGTCTTTAAATCCAACCATTCACAAATCTCCAGAATAATAAAAGGACAGTGTAAAGTGTGGCAAAAGAAACAAAATTTTAGTAACAAAGCTGCTACATCATTGGGTATAATACATCCACAGCCCCAGCGGCTTCTACCAGATGTTTTCAACTTCGTCAGCACAAGACATAAAAGGCTTAGCTGCTCATTCCATGCTCTGGACATGAATGTTTGGATTGTGCATTGGATCCAAGTTAGGATCATTTTCAGTAGCTATCCTGCCAGCCCAGGAGCAGAATAATATAAGAGCAATAATAGCAAATAAGACTACGCCTCCAATCACCCAGCGCCTCTGAGAGTATCTTGAGCCTCCTCTGTTTGCTTGTTGCCTGAAAAGATTATTTTTCAAAATAAATATGCAGGTATTGCTAACAATTTAACATCAGGATTTATTGTGGTGATCAAGAACTTACTTCCACCATCTCTTGAACATGTCTATAGCAGAGCGGCGTTTGTATTTGTTTTCATCATGATCAAACAAAGTATCTCTTGAATCATCAAGAGCCTGAAACACACGTCTTGGAGCTTGACCTGAAGACATAAAAGCAGGGAGTGATGAGCAAAAGTTTTTCTTTATATCTGGCTGTTGCATTAGAGGAACATCATGCTCAGTTTACCTGAAACAGGATAACTATAATTCGAGATAGACTCCTCAACATCGACAACTGAGTGCGGTGATGGGGCGCGGTCTGAAGATCTCGAGTTATTGACCACATTATTTGAAAGGCTGTTAGAATGGTTCACCTGAGGAATTTGACTTCCATTGGGACCATTGAAATCGGTGACTAACTTACGTCCCTCGGATGGAGGCTTGATTTCACGATCTTCACTCAACTAAATATACAATGAACAAATTAGAAACCAGCAGGTAAGCTCAGGAGAACAGATAAATGAAAGAAGGTTCAAGAGGAAGCATACCAGAGGTAATCCAAGTCCCGCTCTTGCCCAATTGACTCCAGCTAGTTTTTCCCGCAGGACATCAGCAACTGGTGAGACAAGATTTGCAGCAGGGAACAAAACCTGTGAGCAGTTGGCGAACGGACAAGTGTAACCAGCTGGCGCAGTTGTAGCTGGAAGGCGCCTTGCATGCGCATCAAGGCATCCCCAATGGAACACATCTGAAAAAGCACGAAGCAGCATGGTTGGGACAAAACCGACTGCAAGAAGATGAGGATAAATGAGTCATCAGTCCCAATACTTACGATAACACGCTAAGCGGACACAATCTTCTGAGGCCAGTTCTCTTGTGCAAAGTTCACAAACTGGGTTGTAGTCACTATCTTGAAGCCATTGTAAGTAGGACTGAACCACACACTGAAAATGAAATTAAAAGGCCTTTAGTTAGAGTAAGTTTGAATAAAGTGCCTGGTGGCGAAGAGGTATATGAGACATAACCCCTCACAGAAAGCAAAGGGGGACACACAGTACTCACCTTTGAGTGGTTTGTGACCATACAGTACTCACAAACGTTCACACGATGTTCAAAGCAAAACTGATTAGTTACACGTTTCTTGGGGCACTTGCAGAGACCCATTTTGATATAGGCAATGTCTTATCAATGAACTCAAACAATACTCCCACTCAGTGTATGTCAACAGAAGAGGTTCCTACGTACGAAACACAAAAACAGTAATAATTTAAAGTCAGTTAACGGAGACAAAAATTTAATCCGATAGTGATCGTGCATTGTCAATTGCAAGAAATATTGAAGGGAAACAGGAAAACAAATAAAAATACCGGGTTGGAAACATTTCGCCACGTTTTGTGACAACACTTGACGAGTGACGTCTGCTTCTGTCAGTCAGTCCTGTCATTTGCAGCGCTGTTTTCAGAGTGCACTGACACTGCAGCAGCTATGCAATGATACGAACAGTCCTAAATGTTTTATCGAGAGGAAACACAATTCGTGGTATTAAATGACTCGTATGCGCAGGGGATCTTGCAAAATCCTTTCATTCCGGGGTTGGAGAGAATATTGTTCTGTTGGCGACAGTGGCGGTATTCGCAGGAAGCCCAGCCGGCGGCTGGCTATTTGCAGTGCAGTCTCCATGGACAATAACATAAACATACGAACCCCGTGAAGAATACTTATGCAAGACCTGAAAGAGTCCAAGGTGCCGTCAAACCCAGTCAAAACTGACTGATGCAGTTTTGAATTCTGAACGCACTCGCTTTATTTGCCAGCGATATGAGTCACGGTAGGTTCACGAAACAGCATCCATCAATCAAAGGGTTAGACTTGCCCCCTTTGAAAGGATGGGATGCCTAAACTTGTGTTGCCCCCTTCAGGATCTACCATTTCGATAATTGTCTCAATAATGTTTACAATAATAGTAATGTATTTAAGGTCAAAGAGGGAGGCGAGGAGGACATCGTCAGTCGAGGCCACAGATTGGTGAAAGAGGAAAGAATGTTGTGGAAGGGTTGGATGAAAATTCGCCTGTTATTCAAAGCTTTCGGAAGTTTGCGACAGAGCTAGATGCAAAGCATGACAGGCATGAAAGACTCGTAAAACAAAGCAGAGATGTAACCATCGAGAGCAAGAGAATCATATTCCTGTTGCATTCCATTGACAAGTTGGTTCCAAATAGTGGACTACGCATGATGAATTAAATAAATTTTATCAATTTATTTACTCGCTAACATTTTAACGTTTTAATTTCAGGGAAAGCAAAAGGGAAGCAGTGTTGTCTGAGGCACAGACTCGCATTGCCACTCTCAATTCTACTATATTCAAGGAAATTGCTAAAGAACTGCAAGGGCAAGACCAATACCAATATCTTCGGGCTGTCTCTCCTGGTTAGTAGTTGATACATAAAAAATTATGCTGTCATTTATTGAACTTAAGAATTGAAATAACTGATGTTTCTTGTCTTTTCATTTTCCAACAGGTGTTCAGGAATATATTGAAGCTGTTACTTTCATGTTTTATCTTAGAGATGGTAAATTACCCCACTGGGACGAATTACAGCCATCTTTATCTTACAATGAAGAAGGAAAAATAAATTTAATCCCTATCGAGTTTTTCCTTGGAGTGGGGGACTTGACAGGAGAGCTAATGAGATGTTGCATTCAAAGTCTGGGAACAGGATCTACCAAGAGCTGCTATGAGGTACAGTTTTTCGGACACTGTTAAAGAAGTTAGTTATTGTTGCCGTTACTCTTAAAAATTCCCTCCGTTTCTTATCACAGGCCTGCTCTTTTGTGAGAGATATTTACATAGGTTTCATGAGTGTTGGCCACACTGGACACAGGGAGTTCCAGCGCAAGTTGGCTGTCCTCAAACAATCCCTCACTAAGATGGAAATGGCGTGCTACACCCTGGCTGTGCGAGGCAACGAAATGCCCAAGCACATGCTTGCTGATGTCTTCAGCACTGGCGAACTCAATGATGGTGCTGACGAGGGATTCTGCGACTAGTCACTCTATTTCATACTCGATATAAGTTTGCCTGCTGCTGTACAAATAGTTGTAATGAAATCAATCGTTCCACGAGGTTTCTTCCAGTGTTGAAGCACCCAGTGAAAATGTTGTAACTAGACCATTGTATTACAAAAGGTAAAATCATCAATAAATCCAATGTAAAATATAAACGTCTCAAGTGCTTGCTGTCTCTCTAAGCTCCCATCAGATATTGACCAGCAGATTCCTAATATTGACCACCCGTTCTCGATCGCTAGCTACGCCTCGAGTTGTGCCCAAATGCCCCAGTTTGGGGCTCGAATCGAACGTGTGACTCCACCAATGGATTGCTCTTCGAACGAGAAATGCATTAGTTGGGTCTCTCGTTTGGTTGGAGTCCCATATAGCGACTCTGGAGCTCAATACCCATCCGCGATTTTGTCTGCCTTCACCGGCCTCCTGGCCCACAGTGCAGCAGCGGCCCTTCACGTGTAGTCACGCGTTGACGGCGCGATCTCCCAAATCTGACACTGTTCGAGCGTCTCATGGGCATCATTAGTGCCCCCTCTGAGCAAAAGCCACTAAAACGCCACTGTATTGTCACCGGAGAGAGTAACTCGCGCCATTCTCTGAGCAGGGGCGCTTGAATTGCTGCGGGTAGGCAACCCATCGAACGCGCCCGCTAGGCGGGCTGGCCTAACCTCTTTCTCCTCAGGCGCTTCATTAATATTGCTGCGCTCGGCCCTCACTTTAAAAGAGTTCTGTGGTGATTTTTTAAAATGACCTCGCCAGGTGAAAATGACATTAACGCTGACGTAAAAGCAGACGATACTTATGAGAATGCTATTTTTTAACGTACGATAATTCACGAGTAACACTCAATTCACAACCCAAGGAGAACGAAATCGTCACAGAAAGGTCACTGTGACCTGTATATGACCAAAACCTCGTCACCACTCGTCACACCGATTCAGCGTGACCTTCAAATGACATTTGTGACTAAACAATATTTGGTTCAGATTGGAGTGTGGTTCTCATGAATCCAGTTTACATGTTTTACCGTAAACTCAACTCAATTTTGAACCAC
The DNA here is from genome assembly GCA_030522485.1 of Stenchaetothrips biformis. NCBI lineage: Eukaryota > Metazoa > Arthropoda > Insecta > Thysanoptera > Thripidae > Stenchaetothrips > Stenchaetothrips biformis. The sequence continues at coordinate 25,308,229 of CM060086.1, read as the reverse complement.
ATTTTAACGAGCAAAGGCCGCTCGTCACGGTGACTTCACTATGCCATCATTATCGTCCCACCAAGTGCAATATTGAGGTCCGTTAAAAGCACAATGTTAAATAAATTTTCTTATAATTACAATCATCAAAAGTTTTAAAGGGTGTGCTTTGCAAGAATTGCGTCACGATGTCTGCGTGATGTCACGTTTCAAAGTGGATTTTCCCGATAGATGGCGTTAGTGTCCATCTGACACTTTTAAATTCAAAAGGCCTCTGCAGCGAGGTGTGAACTTGAAGTCTGCAGTTGGCTATATAACTCTAAATAGCAGACAGTAGATCATACACTGGAATTTCCCCATGCATTTAGATAGGGGGAATCTAGGCAGATGAGCCTGTAACGGTTCACTTCAAGCGTAAATAGCTAACGCTTCACTCTAAATGTCTTACAATGAAATTTGCCCTATGTTATTCGTATGTTACAGCGAATTCGGCGTATATTTCTTCGCAATACGAATCTTTTTAGCTGTTGTTTCATAGATACAAAGAAAACCCTTCGTAATACGAAGAAAAACAACCTTCGTATTATGCTTGCGCCATTTCCTTCGTATTATGGAAAATTTCCTCGTAAGACATAAAGAGTGTTGAAAACAGCTTGAAAATACTACGTTTCATTTTTACCAGTGTGCCTGTGTTGTTGGTTCTGACAGTGTTGACGTCTTTCCTATTCGGGAAACGAATAGCGGATTCCAAGACTGGCGCGGGCCGTGCCCAGCCACGCCACGCTCTGAATTTCTTACGAGGTCGGGCTGCAGGCTACAATGTGTACTCATCATGTCACGATGTAAAAGTCGTTCGTCATGAACGCAGGAAAAACGGTCAACTTGTGCACTCTTAAAACCTTACGAAGTATTTTGAGCATACATATAACAAACAAAAATACTTTGTTATACAAAGAAATAGTTTGTAAATTACGAAGTATTTTCTTCGTAAGCTTATGTATGCTCAAAATACTTTGTTATACAAACTACTTTTCTTTGTAAGGCCCGAAATAGTTTGTAAGGTTTTCTCAGTGTGAGTAAAGCTGCAGAAAATTCGACAGCCATACAAAAGACAGGGTGTCCCCCCACACTAGAAAGAAATAAATTTCGCTGTCACACATAAGTGTCACCCGCTGCAGGCCACGCGCCACGGGAAACGACGAGCCACGCCTCCTCGAGGAACGACACAAACAGGTTGACCTCTTATTTGGCGGCGTCCATTTTTAATCACTGTTTGCCGAGAAGGGCTCCGCAGCCGCAGGGAACTGGCGGCGCTGCGCACTGCGGGGGCCACGCAGTGCGTCGAGAGGAGGCCCCAGGATGGCCTGTGAGGCGATGAAGCTCAGGGCAAAGCTCCTGACGGCAATGAAGCTCAGGGTGAAAAGGACGGGTGCGGGTGAGTGTTGACTTGCCTACACTGGTAAAACTAAAGCGCAACTCTATGCCACCCAAAACCCAAAGGCGGTAAAATTACCACTTTCGAGGGCGGTAATTTTGCTACGGGCGGAAACCAATTTTTACCGCCTTTCCTAGGGCGGTACAAAAATGGCCACCCTTTACAGGCGGTAATTTTACCGCCTTTCAAAGCTGTACCGCCTTAAATGCTCCGTTAGGTGCCTTCCAAATAGAACATTTAAAGCGGCACAGCTTTAAAAGGCGGTAAATTTACCGCCTGAAAAGGGAGGTAATTTCTGTACCGCTTTTCAAGGGCGGTAATTTTTTTTACCACCTTTTTAAGACCCTGTGTACCGCCTTTCGATTTTGGGTGGCTTGGCTCAAGCATACTGTTACGCTTGAAGACGTTACGCTTAGAATGAAGCGTACACAAGAAATTCCCCCTGGCATTTAGATAGGGGCAATTTTGGAGGATGAGCCTGTTACGGTTGATGTCAAGCGTGAACTGATAAAGCTTGGAAACAGAGGGTAATATTACGCTTTAGGCTACTCTGTCACGCACACGTTGCAGAACGGTTCGCAAATGTTCGCAACTCAACTTGTCTCATCGCAATAGTTAGAAAATCGTTGATTGTGCAACACTTTTAGCAATGTGCAACACTTTTAGCAAAGTTTTAAATTTGGCCGGGTGACCCAATGGTAAATCTAAGGTTTGCGCCAGATTTGTCAGGTTGCGAGCTTCCTATAAACATATAACATGACACTTTTATCTTCAAGGATGCGACCGCCAGAAATAAAAGTATGCACCCATTGCAATAGATACACGGAAATCTGAAAATGTGTCAAGTTTGGAGCTCCGCAGTGGCTCACCCGCGTCTCCTATTCTCAAATAATTAAGTGTTCCGTGTAGCCCAGACCTTTCTTGCCAATATCCAATAGTTTGCAGGACTCGCCACTCCGTTATACAAAATACCACTTCTCATCGCTTTTTCAGCGTTTCATCCCACTGTGCGCCGTCTTCGGCAACAACATCCGCATCATGATGTGCATGTTCCGCAGTTGGAGCGACCGCCGTCTTCGGCAACAACATCCGCATGATGAGGCTGACCGGGTTCTGGCGGCACGTGATGGTGTACGGCGGCGACGATCGCTCCTCGAGGGTGTCCTCGTCGTCCTCGACGTGCATGGAGGCGATCCTGGAGACGGCGCAGCGAGCCTACTTCAACTTCAACGTGGCCGTCAACGTGGTCTTCGTGGTGGCCAAGGTGATGCACTCGGCCATGGACACGGGCAGCATCGACAGCGTGACGGAGAACGTGAGCGACGTGCTGTGCATCGCCTTCAGCCTGCTGCAGCTGCTCGTGCTCCACCACACGGAGGACCATATCACGGCCGTGCTGCGCAGGGTGCGTCCGCCAGGGGTTCGAGTCCAACCAACTCTGCTTTTTACTTTTTCTTTGCTGCTCTGAAAACTGAAGTGCATACTACTGAGTACCTCGCTGAGTACACTGTAAATGTCTTACAACGAAATTTATGCTACGTTACAGAGAATTCGGCGCAAGCTTAATACGAAGCAAAACTCCTCCATAATTCGAATCTTTGTGGGGTTTTTATGTCAGATACGAAGGAAAACCTTCGTGAATACGAAGAAAAATTGCCTTCATATTTTGCTTACGCCACACATGCACGAAAGTCGACGCCTCCGCCTTATAACAGAATCCTATCTTTCAGTGCAGATCCAAGACATGTCTTGGATTAATCCTGTCAGTGCGGATGGAGAACTAACTGGTAATGAACTATTCACTGCAAATGAGTGAATCACGATGTCTCTCAAATACAATGTCCACGTTTGAATAAGGATGAAAATTTTTGACGAGAACTTCGGCAAGTATTTTAAGTGGAGTATGTGAGCGTCACGAACATTAAGAAGAGACTGATGTCACGTCATGTGCCGTAGTTACGGTGGCTCTGAATCGACCCTGACAGTAATGATTGTGTTGAATCTGCACTGACTGTTGGGATTTTTCCATTAGGAGGCGTCGAAGAGTGTACTACTGAGTAAACAAGTAGAGCACTGAAGTGTGTACTGAGTGCACACTCTTAATTTGTCTGTGAACGTGCAGACGGCTGAATTGAGCAAGGAGAACGCGGTAGCCGTGTCTTCCGAAAACTTGAAATGTTGCACACTAAATGTTTTTGTACAAATTTTGTTCGAGACATCACAGTTTTTTGTGCAGATGAACTTTTCGTACAATTTTGTACGAGCTTTTGTACGACAATGGGAAAATTTGTGCAGATTGTGTTTCGAACATTGTACGAAAAGTTCATCTGCACATTAAACTGTGATGTCTCACACAAAATTGTGCATAACATTTAGTGTGTGTGACTGAACTTACTGAGCCCTCCCGCAGATCGACGAGGAGTTCGTCCGCGTGTTCCGTGCGGTGTACGGCGCACGCGAGGGCCAGCACGTGATGCTTAAGGCAAGGCGCGCCAATAAACGAAAATTACTTTCCTTTTTTCGGAAATATCTTTAGAACGGTGCGAGAAAATCACGACAACATACGGACATCGCTGCTTTATGACCCGGAATCATCACACACTAAATGCATTTGTACAATTTTGTACGTGGTCTCGCACAATTTTCAACATGCGAACATTTTCGTACAAATTTTTACGCAGAAACGCAGAAATTTGTGCGAAATTTCGTACAACTTTGAACGAAAAGCACGTATGCGCTAAATTGTGTGAGAGCACGTACAAAAATTGTACTAATGAATTTAGTGTGCAGACCGGTCTTTAGGCCCTGAAATAATTCCGTTGCAAATTATACTTTCTTGTTAAAATTTTGTTACGGACGTTATTTGAGAGCACACAGAGTGGTTCGGTCATTCCGGGGCATTAAATTACTTAAATATAATGCAACCTAAGCCTTCCTGCCAGACACAAAAAAAAATGCGATTACTCATAACCGCCAACAAGATACACTTGTTACACTGGCAGAAAAAAAGTACGGAAAAAGTACGGAACATGTCTGGTCAACAATTTGCCTGGACCGTCCGTTCTTGCCAAGTACGGAATTTTCTGTACTTTTTTCCGTACCCGTTTACATGAGTTCATTATGGAACAGGTACGGACGTTCCGTACTTTCGTGCTATATTCTTCCGTACATTTTCCTCACAAAAGTACAGAATTTTTTTTTACGGTGAAGAGACCGAGTCCTTTTGTGAATTCACTCAGAATCTTCTTTATTTACGAGAGAATCCTCGAAAATTGACCTAGGTTCCTTTAGCAATCAGAGGTACCTTCGCAAATTACTATTTTTTCTTACACTCTCCTGAGAAAGAGAAAATAATTTCCGTCATGTTTGCTACCGCCCTGGCTGCAGGTGCGGCGGCACTCGCAGCACATCGCCAGCGTCACCTTCTTCAGCTTCCTGGGTTGCGGCTTCTGCTTCGCCGTGGTCGCTTTTGCCACCAGCAAGAGGAAGAACGCGCTGCCTATCGCCATCTGGACGCCCTTCTCGCAGGCAAGGCGCGAACATTGCACAGTGGGTCAGAAGACCGTTGAGGTACCTAAGTTCTCGACGTGTTTTGAGCTTCAGAGTCGCTAAATGGGACTCGAAACGAACGTGTGACCCCACCCATGGACTGCTCTCTAAACGAGGAATCCATTGGTGGGGTCACACGTTTGATTCAAGTCCCATTTAGCGACTGTGGAGCTCAAAACGCGCCGAGAATTTTGGCCGTCTCAACGGTCTTCTGATTTACTGTGCATTGTGTCCTACGTTCTCGAGGGTGCTGAGTTGAAACGTATGATGCGCTTTTAGCAGTGAACCATGTGATTCCCACTGCAACGGGACCAGGACCAAAAACCAAATGCTGCACTCTGAGACTTACTGAATTTTTGTTGACTAACGTACACTCTTAAAACCTTACGAAGTATTTTGAGCATACATATAACAAACAAAAATACTTTGTTATACGAAGAAATAGTTTGTAAATTACGAAGTATTTTCTTCGTAAGCTTATGTATGCTCAAAATACTTAGTTATACAAACTACTTTTCTTTGTTAGGCCCGAAATAGTTTGTAAGGTTTTCTCAGTGTATAGACGATAGACGTTCGTGCGTTTTAATGAGCATATTAACATTTTCATTTACCTTTAAAGCGATATAATCGGGACAACCATTCAGGATGAAATATGCCCTGCCGGGACTCGAACCTGTGTCAGGGGTCAAATTGAAGTCCATTTTCGTCGTCAGCACCTTTGAAAACCCAGGACACGATGAAGACTTGACTTGGAGGAAAAATTCAAGTCACTTAAAAGTTGTTTTTATTTTCTGCCGTTTCTTAAGTGGTTGTGGGAGGTAAAACCAAAGGGAAATAACTCCAGCCAAATGTAAACATCAAAATTACCATAAGTTTAAAATTCACTGAAATTTATTAAAATTCAACGAAATTCTTCTCAAAATTAATCGAAATTCAACTGAAATTCATTTGATTTGTACACCGAAATTCACAGTAATTTCCCCTTAGGTAAAACTCGCGTAGTTGTAGTCAGAATGTCAGGAACCTGTTAAAAATACTGATCCATATTAGCGCACTTTTGAAAGCTGAAAACTTATTCTGACATTCCATATAATTCAGGCCATCAATATCAGAGAAAGTGTTCAGAACCTCTGCTTTTGGAGGTGCCCGAAATTGAACCAGGTTCTCAGACATTTTTCTGACCATCTGACAAAATTTAACCGAGTGCTGGTGCGACGAAGACCTAACCAAACCAAGTGACGCTTTACTCATGGCGTTTATATTCTCAGTGGGTCAGTGGTAGACCTCTCGGATGTCGCCGAGGAAGAGAAAGTAATTCACTGTTATTCAACGAATGTGACGTCATATTCGTTCGAATGTGAGTTTTGTCACGTTCGTTTGAATATGACTTCACATTAGTTTGAATGTTGACAACGCTCAAACGAATGTGACACCCTAATTTAACGGCCGTGTCACGTTCTAACGAATGTGACATCGTATTCAAACGATCGTGACGAAATTCACTGGTAAAACTCAAGCGTAACTCTATGCTTGAGTCAAGCATAATGTTACGCTTGAAGACGTTACGCTTGATTTGAAGCATTCGCTAGAAATTCCCCCATGCATTTTGATAGGGGAAATCTGGGCAGATGGGCCTGTTACGCTTGATTTGAAGCGTAAACTGGTTACGCTTGAAAACAGAGGGTAATACTACGCTTTAGTTTTACCAGTGTTCACATTCCAACGAATACGACGTCACATTCGTTGAATAACAGTAAACCTATTTGTTAATGCTCGGAACGCCCTCCCGGCAGGACGACCCCGGCGCGCTGGCCACGCTGCTGCTGGTGGAGGCGGTGGGCGTCGTGCTCACGGTGGCGGGGTCGGGCGCGCTCTCCGCTCTGTTCCTCAGCTGCTTCGTCCTGGTCCGCAGCCACTTCCGCGCAGTGCAGGACTGCTTCCGCGCTCAGGCACGTGTTACACACTCTTCTCCACACGGCCAAAACAGCCACTGTTATTCTCCGAATGTGACGTCATACACGCTAAAAGTCTTACAGTGACATTTCAGCTATGTTACGAAGGAAATGGAGCAAACATAATACGAAGGTGTTTCTCTCCATAATACGAATCTTTTACGGATTTTCACTGTAACATACAAAGAAAAACCTTCATATTACGAAGAAAAAGTACGTTTGTATTATGAAGGTGCCATTTTCCTCCTTTACAATACGAACGTACTTTTTCTTCGTATTATGAAGGTTTTTCTTTGTATGTTACAGTGAAAATCCGTAAAAGATTCGTATTATGGAGAGAAACACCTTCGTATTATGTTTGCTCCATTTCCTTCGTAACATAGCTGAAATGTCACTGTAAGACTTTTACTGTGTATTCGTTGGAATGCGAAGCTTGTCAGGTTCGTTTGAGAGCGATGTCACATTCGTTGGAACGTGACACGGCCATCTAATTAGTATGTCACATTCGTTTTGAACGTGGATCAACATTCAAACGAATGTGACATCATATTCAAACGAACGTGACAAAACTCACATTCGAACGTATATGACGTCACATTCGTTGGGCAAAACAGATCCTACTAGATCCTAACAGATCTAACTAGGAGAACTCCTATCTTCCTGGTGCGGAGTAAGTCTCAACCTTGGTAAGTGCAGAGTTTGCACAGAGCCCCTATCTCATGGTAGGGTGAGGGTGCAAACGTGCAAACATGTCTGCTTACAGCATCAAAGTAGTAAAACCTTACGAATTATTTTGAGCATTTGCATAAGGTACAAACTATTTAGTTTGTTAAACGAAGATATAGTTCGTAAGTAGGAAGTATTTTGATTGTAAGCTTATGTATGCTCACAATACTTTCTTATTAAAAGTTTCTTTTGTTTGTAATGGCTAAAATAGTTTGTAAGGTTTTCAGTGTGACCTTCTAAGGTATATCTAGTTTATTGCTACTTTTTTCACCTTGTCACCATAGAAAATACGGTACTTTGTATACTTTAAACTTATTCACTCTTAAACTTGCACATATTTGTGCTGTGTAACGAAGCAGAACAAATCTGTACAAAGGGTTTGGCTTGGGGTCTTGTGTGAATGGGAATACCTCTTCGGAAAATTGGGTGGGAACGATGGGAAATATTCTCAACGTTTTCCTCATTGTGTGCTTGGTTTGCATTGGTCCGGAGCCATGTCATTCGGCCTAATTAGTGTAGACGGGACCCGTAAATTATTACCAACATCCGGTTTTGATTCCGGTCCAAGCCACCCACATTTTCCCAGCTGCCTGGGGCATGGTGTCGATGTTTGCGCTTGGCGTTCGGCAGGCCGAAGCCCTGCCCGACGGCGCCTGGAGTGCGACGGAGAGGGCGCGGGTGGAGGCGGGTCTCGTGCGGGGCGTCGAGCTGCACCAGGCCGTCATCAGGTAGGGCAGGCGGCACGCGACGAGTCTACGAAGCTGCACTGAGGTTGGGTACTTTCGTACATCCTAAACCGGAAGCAAACAGACGCCATATTGGTCAGAACCTAACGTAAATTGGAATCTCAATATAGAACCAAGTTGTACAACACAAATACACAGCAAACGCCAGACCTTGTCTTGTCGTAATCAGGGATGATACCGATACCCGAACCGAAACAAAACCAGGCTGTTACGCTGGTAGTCTGCATTTGCGACTAAAACTCAAAAACTATGGCAGCTAGAACTAAGCAAACAACTTTCCTTTGGTGAGCCAAGTGTTCTGGAGTTTTGTTCTCATGTGGACCAAGTCAAAATTCCGCTTCCCTGCGTTCTGTTTTTCTAGATCCGAAATTAACCCCCCCCCCATTCGCGTTTGGAGTCAAGAGGGTTTGCTGCTCTAAGGACATGACATCGTTAGGCTCGAGGGACTCGTTTTGAACGAAGGTTTGGAATAGGGTATTTTCGTAGATCCTGAACCGGGAGCAACCAGACGCTATGTTGGCTGAAGTATACCAAATCTTGACATGAGAAAGACCCGATCGTTAAAGGTATCGGCCACATTTCACCATAAAAGTCCTTAAAACCTTATTTGCAGTGCATTTGTGTTCCTCGAGCAATATTTGTACTGCTTGGTTTTATTTTGAGATCTCAAGAGGGGTTACATTCCTGTTCAGGATCTACATAAGTACCCTAAATTATGGTGACCACTTGGATTACGGTTCTGTGCCATTATAAGGATGTACAAATCTCTTTAACATCTCCTTTCATTTTATGAAATTTTCTGAGAAACGAAGCGATGCATAGTGGGTCAGAAATCCGCTGAGGCAGCCAAAATCCGGGAAACGATTGAGCTTCAGAGTCGCTACTCTTCAAACTGAAGTGTGTACTCAGTGTGCATCTACAGATGCATACTGAGTACACACTTCAGCTTGTTGAGTAAATGGGATTCGAATCGAACGTGTGACCCCTGCAATGGAATCCTTGTTTGGAGAGCAATCCATTGATGGGGTCACACGTCCTATACGAGTCCCAATGAGCGAGCGACTCTGGGAGCATCAAACGCGTCCAGAATTTTGACCGCCGCAACGGTCCTCTGACCTACTGTGCGATGGGTGTCCTTGCCCGCAGCCTCGCCGAGGACCTTTGCCGCGTCCTGGCGCCCTTCCTCACGGTGCAGCTCAGCACTATCGTCTTCATGATCTGCGTCGCTCTCTTCCAAGTGTCCATGGCAAGTTTCCATGGCGCAGAAAAATTAGGCTACGAAGCCTCGCTTCGAAATACGAAGATAACGAAGGCATTGAGTAAAAATAAATAAGAGGTAACAAGGTTGGATTTCACGCCTCCAATTTGGCTGCCTTTTAGGGGGTTATTTGGCGTCCTAGAGATATGTTAAAAGCCGGAGTATGAGGTCCGGCAAAAATTTATTGTCCAATCTGTAGCCATGTTTCTGTTTTTGGGGCTTTTTCGACTTGAATTTGGGTATTTGGCCTGATGTCTAGGGTTTTTCGGCTAGTTGGTCGGCATATGGTTGGCCTGACGTAAAATGAGCCGAGGAATCCAAATCTGTGCCCAGAATTGCGCTATGGCTCATACTTTAGGAGATATTAGCTTAAAAACGGCCAGAAATTACCGAAAAAGTCCAAAATCTTGGGGAATGGTCATAAAATCGTTTGAGATGCTTCCCATGGGGTCCAACATAAAGGGCATGAACTAAGGAACCCAATAAGCACAACTCCATATTTTTCTGATGAACCGTTTAGAAATGGCAGAGTCTCAACGTTTAACCATTTGTGTTTTCTTCAACTTTCTTTACATTTTGACCCCTTGCAATTGTATCTTATCTAACATTCCATTGGCATTATTCCATCCTTGGCAACGAGGGTCACACGATGCGAACACCGCGATGCAACAGGAAGAGGAAGTATGAATGTGTTTGAAGCGTTGGCACGGAAAAAATACTTGGTCCAACCGATGTGTCGGTTGGTTTTCGCCTACCTAAAGATGTTTTCGTCCTAGTTACGAATATTTCGTTCGAAGAACGAACATACAGTTATATGAGCGGAAAGTTGAAAGTTCGTCGCAGCAGTGCATTCGATTGTCGTCTCAGCGGACATGTTCGCTACGGCAACGATCTAATTTGCTGCTGCAACGATGTATTCGTTGCGGCAGCGAAATTCTCCGTATTTTGAGCGAACATGATACAAACTAATTTATTTCGTTATACAAAGAAATAGTTCGTAAAAGAAGTATTTTCTTTGTGAGCTTATGTAGGCTCAAAATTCTTTGTTATAACAAGCTGCTTTCCTTTGAAAGGCATTAAATGGTTCGTAAATTTTTCTCAGTGTACGAAGCCGATGAGACTCTTTTGAGTTCGCTTTTCCGGTCGAGGCGCAGAGACAGCCGCGTGTTTGGTTACGCCGGATTGGTGTTTTCAGAACCCGTCCGACGCGGGCAATATCCGTTTCATCGTGCTCGCCGCAACCGTCATCGTCGAGGCCTTCGTCATGTGCTGGATGGCCACTGGGCTGAGCGACGAGGTGGGCTCACCGCACACCACCGCCCCGTTGGCCGAAAGATGTTTATCTGTCCACCGCTGCTGTGTACACTACAAGATCAAATGTGTGCTTAGTACACTGCTGTGGGAGCGTACTTACAAGCACACATCCATAGATGTATGCTGGCAAGCACACAGCTATAGATGTATGCGGATGTATGCTTGGCCAAGCACACTTTTATCCCACCCATTAAAAGGCAGACTCATACAGCTGTGTACTTGGCCAAGCATACACCTATAACTGTGTGCTTGCCAAGCATCTATACATCTATAGATGTGTGCTTGTAAGTACGCTCCCACAGCTGTGTACTAAGCACACATTTCATCTTGTAGTGAAGATCTCCTAAAGATGTATCTAGATACAACCCACGCACTAAATGAATTCGTACAATTTTGTACGTGGCCTCACACAATTTTCAACATGCGAACTTTTTCGTACAAAATTGTACGAAAATCCGTATTTTCCCTCAAATGTTATCTCTCCTCCATTTATAGTAAAGATCCTACAACAAACAGCTCTGTAAAAAAAAAACAACAACAAAAAAACTTTTAAAAAATGCAGCTTTGCAGACTACGAAGGAATTAGTTTGTAACGATTTTGCTTATAACATAACGAAAAATCCTTTGCAGCTTACGAAGAACTTCTTCGCAGCCTGCGAAGGATTTTTTCTTTGAATTGCAAACAAAATTGTTTGTATTGCATCGTAGTACAAAGATTGCCTTCGTAGGCTGCGAAGCCGCTGTTTTCTTTGAATTAGGAAGAGCTGCTCATGGTATACTGTTATCTATGTTGCGACACTTTCAACACAAAAACGTGCAATGATATCCAAAATGTGATTCCCACGAATCATTGCTCCTCAGATGCAATGACCTTTTCTTATCACAAAATTCCGTAAACGGAATTATTGCATAAAACTCCGATGATAACACAAAATGTGCAACCATCGGGAACAGTTTTTTCAATGATCATTGCAAAATGCTGCGGTACAGCAGCCCAACACACATTTTTGCAATCATCACAGAAAAGTGCGATGAAATCTGTATCGCGCTGATAGTGCGGTAATTGTATACTTTGGGGGCTCCGCCGATCTGGAGCCTCTAAAGTACACTAAAAGACGCGAAAAAATCCGCAGGAACCAAAACAAGAACCGAAAGTGCGGTCTGCATCGCAAGTGAAATATCAGTGTAGGGGTTTAAGTGTGTTGCCTTGCACAGATAAATTCCTACAAAGAACTGCTTTTTGTAATGCAAAGAAAGCGGCGGCTTCGCAGCCCCCGAAGGAAATCGTTTGTAATACGAACGATTTTGTTTGTAATACAAAGGATAAATCCTTTGTAAGCTACGAAGAACTTCTTCGCAGCCTGCGAATAATTTTTTCTTTGTATTTCAAACGACATCGTTCGTATTACAAACGATTTCCTTCGTAGGTTGCGAAGCCACCGTTTCCTTTGTATTACAAAGGGCAGTTCTTTATAGGGTTTTAAGTGTGTGCAACAGGCGGCTGAAGTGCAGACGGGGCTGCAGTGGGGCGACTGGCACCTCCAGGGGACGACGGCGGGCTACATCGTCAAGTTCGCCATGATGCGCGCGCAGAAGCCGGCGTACGTCACAGTGGCCAACAACAACCAGGCGCGCGTCGGCCTGCCCCTGTTCCTGGAGGTGCGTCGCTCACGTGACTCGTGCCTTGACCGCTCACACTAATTGCAAGAGCCGAACACTTGTTATTCACGAATGTGACGTCACATACGTTAGAATGTGAATTGTGCCACATTCAATTAGACGTGACACGGCCATTAAATGAGGTTAGCTTATTCGTTTGAACGAGGGTCAACATTGAAACGAATGTGACAAAATTCACATCCGAACGAATATGACATCGTATCCGTTGAACAACAGTGCATGTTTTGTACAGTTTTGTCGAGACGTTACCGTGCAGTTTTCATGTGAAATATAACTCTTTGAACGATTTGAGTGCAAAAACACTGGTAAAACAAAGGCGTAATGTCCGTACACCTTTCTTGAAGCGTAACCAGAGCTCATGCGCTCCTGTCAGTGGTGTACTAAAGCGTAGTACGCCTGTCCCAATGTGGACGGTACAGGGGTACATAGGGACATTATAGGGGCACATCGGACACCAATACCCTTGAAGATAAAATTCTGAGTTGCTAAGTTGTAGAGAGAGATCTGATGAATGCGATGAGCACACTCTCAGAACTCTGAATCAAATCGTTCGGGAGATACTCTGCTTTTATTAGGAAAGAACCGAGGGGGAAAACACTCAGGATTTTGGTGTACAGACTACTCCCTATTACGCGTATTACGTGTATTACGGGTGTATTACGCGTATTACGAGTGTATTACGTGTATTACGGGTGCATTACGCGTATTACGGGTGTATTACGTGTATTACGAGTGTATTACGCGTATTACGGGTGTATTACGCGCGTATTACTAAGCGCACTGAAAATCGACGGAACAACTTTCATGTAATGAAACGTAAATAATACGGACGCAATGCGCGCTCCAAACACTTAAAATTCGCGTAATACTCCCGGAACACGCGTAATACACCCGTAATACCCGTAATACACCCGTAATACGCGTAATGCACCCGTAATACCCGTAATACACCCGTAATACCCGTAATGCACCCGTAATACACCCGTAATACCCGTAATACGCGTAATACACCCGTAAATACAAGGGAGGTGTGGGTGAAAATGAAAAAAAATTGTATACCAATTGTCAAGGAGGTCATCGAGGGAGGTCATTTCGCATGGACGATTAGGGGTATACGCACGTATCACAAAGTATTACATGGTATTACAGAGTATTACACGGTATTACAGAGTATTACACGGTATTACAGAGTATTACACGGTATTACAGAGTATTACACGGTATTACAGAGTATTACACGGTATTACAGGGTATTACACGGTATTACGCGACAGCTTGTACAGGCCATTACGGAAGTGTTTACCCCTCGGAAAGAACTATTTTCAGAATTATTTTTCTTTTCCCTCGAGAGTATCCGTGATTCACGAATTAAGAGACCAGATGCATGAAATAACATTTATTTGTTTCGACGAGACAAGACATTTTTTGTACTCAAAATTTGTTTTTGTTGTCCACTCTTCCAAGTAACTTAACCTTGTCCCAATGTGAAGTAAGCAACTTTCAAAAGTGAACGCGGTCTGTGGGCCTCAACCTTAACCTTGATACGAAGCTCGGCGCTCCGAGCCTGCCCGAAGCCCATGGTACCAAGAAACCCATGCCCGAGTTCGGTTCGAGCTTTCAGTGTACATCTGACAGGCCAGAATGGAAACAAATTTCGAAAATCGTAAAATCGTGCTACTATTGCATGAATTTTCGTTGAATCGCACTTCCGACCTGCCTCTCTCCTTTGCAAAACAACCAGCACAGGCCCCGCCTTGTTGAAACAGTAAAACAATTGTATTATTATGGACAATTTACCAGACAACCCAAGATATCCGGAAGTTTGCAGTATTGAAGGTGTCCCAATGTACCCCATATCCCGATGTGCCCCACCTTCCCTCGCTTAAGTTTCACCAATGTTCCTCCTATCTCTATGCAAGGGGGCTAGACTTCAAGAAGGACGTAAGGTCCTCAAGCGTTGTTGTATGCTTCAATGATGCGTAGAGGTACGCCTTAGTTTCACCGGTTAAACTGCTCGTTTTTACCTATAGTGCAAAATCGCCTGCAACTTCGTACAAGGAGTTCATCTGTTCAGAAATCTGAAACGTCTGGCACTAAATTTGTACATAACTATTTAGGGTGTCCTACACGGCCACAACAACTGCTTGGTGAACGCGGTTATAACCTAATCAATGTGCCATTTTCTAATTCTATTCTAGTTGATTCGCTCTTCGTACTCTCTGCTCGCGTTTCTGCAGAAGAGGGCCACTAGAAACACTGGAGTCGATTGACCAGAGTGTCCGACAGAGTAGTTCTATGGTTTTTAACAGATGCACTATTCTTTCAGTGTTGTTAAATCATAAAAAAAAAATCACGGAGTACTTCGTCGTTATTCTGCCACCCCGACGCGTACCTCGTCATCTTAGAAGTTTCTTATGAGGTTAGGTTGGCTCTTCGTAGAAATGAATGATGAATGAGATTATCATCTAAGGCCTGCTCATCAATGTCAGATATCTTTGAAATTTGGAGGAAGTATTAGAGTTTTGTGCCACAGGTTTCAACCAGATTTTATTTTCAATTTTTAATATTTTTTGAGATGGTGGCTGGTACTGCACGACCGGGGCACGGCCGTCTGCACATCTCATGCCTTAGCCGAAGGCGAGTAAAGATTTCAGTACAGATCCAGATGTCGAGGAGCAATCTAAAGATCTTATCGTTTCCAAATGAAAGATCTTATTTGGTCGTTTCTGTTTTTGAAGAATCTTATTTAAAACGCAAGCAAATTTCGCTAAGTTTGATCATTTGGGTCAGACTAAAAATCAATAGGGATCGTGAAGTAATTCACACCACCAACTTCAACCACTTCCCACAGACGGATTACCACGCGGCGACACGGTGTAAGCACTCTGATTGTCTTTCGAAGAAATTTTCCATAATACGAAGAAAAGGGCGCAAATACAAATGTAATTTCTTCGTATTCCGAAGGTATTTCTTTGTCTTTTACGACAAGGAAGGTGTACGCCAGACCGTCTCGCGTGTCGTGCCGTAACAGGCTTCGCGATGGTGCGCCAGTTACGACAGCCTACGCCTAGCGTTTACACCTATGTACCTCGGCCTGCGGCGCTTCCTGCCTGCCTTCGGAAAGCTCTTGCAAGGTTTGTTGACGAAATGAGTAGTGCACAATGAAGGGTCGAAGTAGATTGTGGTAATAAATTCGGGTTAAGACAGCCCTTACGCAGTTGAAACTTTGGTCGGGGGCCGAAATTTTATTTATTTTCGTCATCAGCACCTTCCAAAACACAAGGAACTATGTAAAAAATGTCTTTGAATTGTGTGGTCACTTTCAAGTTGCACTTTTTCGGCCGTTTTTTATGTGCTTTTTCGAAGGAATTGAGATAGAAAGCTAAATTTTGGCGTGTGGCAAGCAAAGGATATATTTAACATGGTAGGTATATGCCAGACCGTGTCTAGACGTAACAGGCTACGCAATGCTGCGCCAGTTTCGACAATCCACGCCTAGCGTTACACCTACCTGCGGCGCTCCCTGCTTGCCTTCGGCAAGCTCTTTCAAGGTTTGTTGTGGCAATGAGTAGTGCACCGCGTGGTTAAGGGTTGAAATAGATTATCTTAGAAATTTCGGGTCCCGACGCGGTTGAAACTTTAATCGGGAGTCGAGATGGATTTCATTTCCGTCATCAGCACCTTCGCAAACATACGAATCCAGGTTAAAATGTCTTAAAATGTGAAGTTACTGGTAAGTGGCACTTTTTCTGCCGCTGTTTTTAGTGTTTTTACGTTGTTACGACTGAATGAATTGAGATAGTAAGCTGAATTCTAACGAGTGGTGAGCTAAGGACATGCCGAACAACCCTGCAAAATCTCATTCAGATCGGCCGAGCCGTTTAGGAGAAGTAGTGCTGACACACAGACAGACATAACTTTTCAACCCCAGTGGAGTAACTGGCTTCGCTAATCGCTCAGCCAAAAACAGAAAAATGCATTCTTGATTTGGGGACACTTATTTTAGTGCCGATTGGTGTCAAATGAGTCTGCCGAGGGCACTCGGGTGCCCTAGGCCATGGTACGTGTGGATTGTTTAAACTAGCGTAACATGTTAGAACTGGCGCAACATATCGAGGTAGGTTTGTCTTCGATACAGTCAGAAGTAAGTTCTCGACCCTTGAAAAACCGAAGTAGAGGTTTTGGCGATGATTTGGGGCCTCTTGTAATTACCATAGCTTTCGCCGCGTTTCGTCTCACTGGGCGGCTTCGTCTCGGGCCTTCGGCCTTCGCATCAGACCCAGCAGGGCCCAATCGGAGGCCATCTCTCGGCACTTCGGCTCTCGGACCACACACGCCATGGAGGGGAATCGCAAAGTCATCGATGTAACTTCATGACTGAGGCCCGCCCTTCTATTCCCATTGAGCTACAGCTGAAGTGTAAGACACGCCCATTGCACTGATTCCCACAACACATGAAGGCGAGGTCACAGACCCCCTTTCGACCCCTCGCCGGTAAGGTCTTGCCGAGACCTATGGAAATTTGCAATACAAGGTAGGTGTACGCCCGACCGTGTCTTGACGTAACGGCCTTCGCGACGCTGCGCGACACTCAACGCCTGGCGGTTCACGTAGCTTGGCCTGCGGGGCCCGCTCCCTGCTTGCCTTCGGCAAGCTGTTGCAAGGTTTGTCGAGGGAATGAGTAGTGCAACACGTGATAAAGGGTTGAAATAGAATATGTGTTAAAATTCGGGTCCCTACGCTGTTTAACTTTGGTCGGGGGTCGAAATTGATTTCATTTTCGTCATCAGCACCTTTCGAAACATACGAACGTAGGTATGAAATGTGTATAAAATGTGAAGTCACAAGGTGGGGTTTACGCCAGACCGTGTCTCGTCGTTGCACTTCTTCTGCCGTTTTTAAGTGGTTTTTTTTGTTAATATGACTGAATGGATTGAGGTAGAAGGCTGAATTTTGGTGTGTGGCGAGCCAAGGACATACCTATTGACCGTTCAAAATCACAGTCGGATCGGCCGAGTCGTTCAGGAGTAGTCCGGTCAGACACGCAGACAGACAGACAAAATTTGCCAACACAGATGCAGCCCGGTTGGGGCCTCTCAACGAGCTCTGGCAGCGCCAAGGCACAAAGGGGTTACCGTACGTTTTTCCCAAAAAAAATTTCCCAATGCTCTTTGGTTCCAATTTTGTTTCTTCCCAAAAAATAATTTCCAGACTAATTTTACCAAAACAAATAATGCAAAATGGCAAAATATTCAAAAAAAAATAAAAAAAAAACAATAAAAATCCCAAATTCTAAAAAAACCCAAAATCCCCAAAAAAATTAGAGAGTGAAGAGATGTCCTAAGGTCCTCAAGTAGTCGACGACTCTTTCTTCTTCCTTGTAAGTTGCATACTCGGCGACGACAGACTTGACCCGTCGCTGCTGGTCCAGCCACTTCTTCTTCGGAGCAGCCTTTACGCGGCGTCCCAAGGACAGCTCGTGCAGCATCGTCTCGGTGTCCGCTTGCTCCTTTTGGATTTCTCCAAGCGCATTGTACAGCGATGGGTGATTTTTGCCGATGACTCCCTGGCAAGAAACAATATTGTTACTTTCCGGACCTCCAGCCTCCAGCCATTCTCTAGGTATTTTACCTGGAAGCGGTTGTGCCAGCCCTCGCTTAAGTTGTTCGTCCTGTGCTCGTCCCTCAGCGTTGCCTCGTAGGTGTTCCACATGGATGGGTCGTACCGCGGTCGCTGGGCCACACCTCGTTGCCGCCGTGCGTTCCTGACTCGAGGACCACGCACATACGTCTCGTCGAAGTACTGCGTCACTACTTGCAGCGCCGCTGGAAGGGTGCGCTCCAGCAGGACAAAGGTGTCCTCGACTTCGTCCAGGGGCACAAACGCCAAGGCGAGCATGCTGTGCACGGCGTTCTTCACGCTCCGGTCATCGGGGTCATTATAAGCTTCCTGCAGGCCAACCTTTTGCACCTTCCGGTAAACTGATTGGGTAAGGTGGAAAAAGCATGCTCTAACCATGCTTTCAGGGATCATGGCCTTCACAGCGTTGAGCACGCCCATCTCGAAGTCGCTCATGACAAAGTTAGGGGAAACATAGGGCACCCGAAACCTTGCTGCAGCACTCCTGACGATCTCGAGCACCTTACTGTAATGCACCTGGAGCTTGGTGGTCATCATGGCATAGACGAGAGGCAAAGCAGTTTTTCGCTCTTCTTCGCCCACTCTGACAGGAGGTGACCTCACAAGCCCAAGGATGGTGAACAGCTGCAGGAACAGGTACGCGGCTGTCTTGAAGGTGCCGTCAACAAACCAGGAGTTGCATTTCATGAGGACCTCCAGGTTCCGCCGTGTGCCGAAGATGAGGAGGCGGTTGACTTCATCGTCCTCCTGCTCGTCGTCCTCGTCCTCGTCACGTGAGTCATAAAGCAGGAACGGCTCGCCCCCCAGGGTGGACTGGTACCTAACAATTAAAAAGTAAAATAAATATAAAAGTAACTTCTGCTGCACAAGTCCATTTCGTGCTTACCTGGCTGGTATTTCTCCCAACTCCGTCAGGCTCAGAGGGTTGTTGGGCATGTCCTTGCGCCTCGCGGTCCTGATGGCCTTCTTTAGGTTCTCCCGCTCCGGCAGTTGGCTGATGACGCCGGAGGAGACGCTGGGCAGCTCGGTGCGCAGAAGTTGGGCAGGGGTCACCTCCGGGTGATCAACTGCCTTCCTCTTGATGCGGGCCTTAACGCGCTCCGCCCCGACAGCCTCTTGGTTCGGCGCGTGGTCATGCTTCCCCTCCTTCTTCACAAGCACGTTATTTTGGTCAGTTGTTGTTACTGCCGTCGCCCTGCACTCGCCTTTCCGAGTACACGACCAGTAGGTGTTGTTCTTGTACTTGTCTCTTCGATAGTACACATGCCCGTTCAACAATAATTTTGCTCCCCCTGACCCAGACGTAATAATTTCAGGACCCGACATGTTCTCGTCAACAATGGGTGCGCCACTTTTGAATGCCAGCGCCAGCCAGCGCTGGCAACAATGCTGCCAACCTTTAAAATAATTTTTTCGAGAAATTTTATATTTTTTGGAGTATTTTTTTTTTATGTTGTTCTGGTTTTAAACATTTTGGCTTTGGAAAAATTGCTTTGGAAATTTTTTTATTTTGATAAATAGCAAATTGAAATTTTATATTTTTTTGGGTATTTTTTTTTTTATGTTGTTCTGGTTTTAAACATTTTGGCTTTGGAAAAATTGCTTTGGAAATTTTTTTATTTTGATAAATAGCAAATTGGAAATATTTTTTGGGACAGATGGTTTGGGAAAAACGGTCGGGAACGGCACAAAGGGGGCCGTCGCCCGGGTCTTTCATATCGGTTATTATTATTTCTTCATCAATTTGAAGGGCACCCATGCGCCTCAACGAGGCCAGAAAGGCGTCGGCGTCGGCCACCTCTGTCATCATGCAACGAAGGACCCGCTCCGGTACCACGAGCTGCAAACATTTTAACACAAGGTAGGTTTACGCCAGACCGTGTCTTGTCGTAACAGGCTTCGCGATGCTGCGCCAGTTTCGACAATCCACGCCTGGCGTTACACCTACCTTGGCCTGCGGCACTTCCTGCTTGCCTTCGGCAAGCTGTTTTCAGGTTCATTGAGCAACGAGTAGTGCACTACGTGATGAATCGTCGAAGTTTATTATATTAGAATATTCTAGACGGGGTAGCCCCTACGTGGTTGACATTTTGGTCAGGGGTCAGAATGGATTTCATTTCCGTCATCAGCACCTTCCAAACCATGCGAAACCATGTCAAAGTGTCTCTAAAATGAAAACTCACATAAAAGTTGCACTTTTTCTGCCGTTTTTTCAGTGTTTTTTCGTTGGTACGACTGATTGGATTGCGATAGAAAGCTGCATTTTGACGTGTGGCGAGTCAAGGACATACCTAATAACCTTGCAAAATCTCAGCCAGATCGGCCGAGCCGTTCAGGAGGAGTAGTGCGGACACACAGTCAGACAGGAAAAGTTTTTCAACCCCAGTGAAGTAACTGGCTTCGCTAAGCGCTCAGCCAATAACTGGATTTCTAAATGGCACTTGTGTAATATGAATTATATTATACGTTGTTATGCATAATTTATTTATAACTATGTATAAATTATACGTTCTTATGCACAAGGTAGGTTTTGTTGTTTTCATTATCATTTCCGTTGTTTTCATTACAAGGTAGGTTTACGCCAGACCGTGTCTTGTCGTAACTGTCTTCGCGATGCTGCGCCAGTTTTGACAATCCACGCCTGGCGTTACACCTACCTTGGCCTGCGGCGCTTCCCTGCTTGCCTTCGGCAAGCTGTCCAGGATTTTTGAGGCATTGAGTAATGCACCACGTGAAATCTGCAATAAAATATTTTAGTCGGTCGATCCCCTTTTTTCAAGATCCTGATTCGGCAATAAACTGATGAAGTCGGGCTCCTAGACCCCTCTTCCGACCCCTCTTTGAAAAGGTCTTGCTAAGACCTGTCGAAATCCGCAATAAAATTTTTTAGTCGGTCGATCCCCGTTTTTCAAGATCCTGATTCGGCCAACTAATGAAGTCGGGCTCCTAGACCCCCCTTCCGACCCCTCTTTGAAAAGGTCTTGCCGAGACCTATCGATATATGCAATAAAAATTTTTAGTCGGTCGACCCCCTTTTTTCATGATGAAGTGTCAAAGTTGATTATGTTAGTAAATTCGGGCCGAGGTAGCCAATATGCTGGTAAAAGTTTGGTCAGGGGTCGAAATTGATTTCATTTTCGTCATCAGCACCTTCAAAAACATACGAAATCATGTACGGCTGAACCATTCCTGAAATTTTGGAGTCGATCTGGTGCATCGTTCACCCCCCAGGACAGGAAAACTGTCGAAACCAGCGAAAAAAGCCCCTAAGTTCATCCCTCGTCAACGCCGAACTCAGGTGGCGTAGCGGCCAAACTCCAAGTGTCCCATCTCGGCACATCCCTTCCCTGCAAGCCCCTTAACTTTCAGACCACTGTGGCAAAGCCCGCGCCCATGCGAACGACTCAAAGGCAGTGATGCATTCGGGCCTCTCGCCTTGACAGCGCCTTGCGCCGGAGAGTCAGGCAACCCATCACACAGGCCGCGCAGGTGCGCGCCAACGCACTGGAGTCGTGCGCACGCACCAGGTCGGTGTTTTTTCAACGGGGGCAGTTCAGCTGCACCGTGCAGATGACGCTTGCGCTCCGCATGCATTCCGCTTGCACGGTTGTCAAGGGGACACTCGTTTGAGTCGATACATGACACATTTCACGTTTCTGATCATTAAAAGTCAAAAATTTCGCCACGTTTCTCTGAGTTTTTACACCCTTAAGCAATGAAGGGGTTGCACAGGCCGTTGAGAGGGTCGCACGGACTGCACACTTGGTAGGGCTCAAGAAGAGCAACGGGGGCACCTACCTGCCAAATTTTTGCACCCTAGCTCGAAAAACATAGAAATAGCGCCATGGGCAAAAAAGGGGCCGCTAATTTTGAACGGCAGTGTATTAAAAGTGCAAATTTCAAAGGGCCATAAACCCCAAACCGCTTCGAATTTTGCAAAAACCCTTTGGTACGAGTGTTCAGGGTGATAGTCTGATCCAGTTCACGTGAAAAATTTCCAGATCAAAATATGGAGGTTTAGGGGTGCGGTGGTTTGGGGTGGAATGACCCAAAAACAGAAGCAGTAAGGAGTGAATGGCTTACACAACAGCTTCAAGGTCTTCGGTTTCAGGTGCCTCCTGTGCTGCCGCCACTGCCTCCTCGGCGGCGGCGGCGGCGGCTTCTGCTGCCGCTGCGACTGCCTCCTCGGCGGCGGCGGCAGCTTCCGCCGCCAAGGCCACGGCCTCCTCGGCTATGGCTGCAGAGGACGGTCCTGGTGCTGCAGGGGACGGTCCTGGTGCTGCAGGGGACGGTCCTGGTGCTGCAGGGGCGGGGCCTGCTGCTGCAGAGGCGGGGCCGGCAACGAGGCCCTGCAACCGTTGAACAAAGGCAATATAGATACCAGGTGCCGAAAGGGTATTGTGGTGATACGGCTTTGTAAGCCTCCACCACCCTTATTTCCATGCACTAAGTCGGGCTCCTAGACCCCCCTTCCGACCCCTCTTTGAAAAGGTCTTGCCGAGACCTAGCGAAATCTGCAATAAAATTTTTTAGTCGGTCGACCCCCTTTTCTCAAGATGGAGGGTCAAAGTTGATTACGTTAGTAAATTCGGGCCGAGGTAGCCAGTTCGCTGGTAAAAGTTTGATCAGGGGTCGAAATTGATTTCATTTTCGTCATCAGCACCTTCAAAAACATACGAAATCTTGTAAAAATGTCTGTAAATTATAAAGTCACTGAAAAGTTGCACCATTTCTGCCGTTTGTTTAGTGTTTTTTCGTTGGTACGGCTAAATTATATGAGATAGAGAGCTGAATATCGGCGTGTGGCGAGCCAAGGATATACCTAACAACCCTGCAAAATCTCGTCTCGATCGGCCGAGCCGTTTGGGAGGAGTAGTGCGGACACACAAACAAACAGACAGACAGACAAAACTTTTCAACCCCACTGGAGTAACTGGCTTCGCTAATCGCTCAGCCAATCAAAGTTATCAATTTCGTGAATAATCATACTCATAGAGAATTGCCAAACGTTGAAATTACATTCCAATTAGTATCATAATCTGCTTTCACGTTAACGTTAACGGTTTTCTCTTTTAAATTAAATTCATTTAGAATCTGAAACTGTAAAGATAGCATTTTAAAAAGGTTACTTAAACAGGCCCGTAGAGCCACCGCACGTGCACTCTTCCCCTGCGACTGGCAGGGACTGAGATGATGCGGGCGGGCCATTTTCTAATGGACCCGCGCTTCCCCCACCTCACCAGCACTAACTGGTCCGCGATGAATTCCCTGTAACACGTATCCGAAATTAATACAGACAAGGCAAGGCGGCAGTGGCAGGCCTTTGGGTCAGCACGCCCCGACGCCCCACGGGGATTCCTCGTTCGGAGAGCAATCCATCGGTGGGGTCACACGTTCGGTTTAAGTCCTGTTCAGCGACTCTAGACTTTAAAACGCGTCTTGAGTTCTGGCCGCCTGCGCCGGTCTTGTGGCCCACTGTGCACCGCCACGCTGCGCTCAGGCTAGCCCTAAGGCAAGCACGCGCAACAAGGAAAAACGGCGCGGCAGTGCGTGTACTACACCAAAGAAGTGGGTAACCCCTCGACCACGGCACTACCACTCGCTGCAACTCCTCCCTGGCCAGGTGGAGTTCGGCCATGACCTGCAAGTGCAAGAAAAACAACCCCATTGAAGGAACGCTCACGGAAGCAGGTAATACTCGTCTGGTACTTTCCTAGGTAGTAGTGCTCTTATTTCAGTGATCGTAAGTAAAATTGTTAATAAACAGGCAGGCGTAGGCGCGCTGAGCCGCAGCCCGCTATCTTAGAAATTTCGGGTCCCGACGCGGTTGAAACTTTAATCTGGAGTCGAAATGGATTTCATTTCTGTCATCAGCACCTTCCAAAACATACGAATCCAGGTTAAAATGTCTTAAAAATGTGAAGTTACTAAAAAGTGGCACTTCTTCTGCCGTTTTTTCAGTGTTTTTTCGCTGGTACGACTGATTTGGTTGCGATAGAAAGCTGCATTTTGGCGTGTGGCGAGCCAAGGACATACCTGATAAACCTTCAAAATCTAAGCCAGATCAGCAGAGCCTTTCACGAGGAGTAGTGCGGACACACAGACAGACAGACAGACGGGAAAAGTTTTTCAACCCCAGTGAAGTAACTGGCTTCGCTAATCGCTCAGCCAATTATCTTTATCTCTTAGGCGGGCTTTTGGGCTATCTTCGCTTAAACCCAGTGAAAATGAAAAATGTCCGGAATTACCTTGTGTCCGGAATTACCCCACTCTCCCTCTTCTGAGCGCAAACGACCAATGTACTCCCCCGTCCGCATTCGGCTGCCTTCCAAACGGCTTTGAGCCGGTCCAAGCGCTCTACGGCCCTGGCTCGCGGCTCGCTTGAGGGTACAGCAAAGTGTGTCCGGCAAGTCAGATGGCCTTGCCGGAGCCTTATCTCTTGGGAGGGCCTTTCGAATAACACGCGCAGAGTGGGCACAGGTGGACCGGGGAGTGGGGGGCGACTTTTCCCGCGTTCTCCATTCTAACGGTGGCGTCCAGAGAAAATCGTTCTCTTGGACAACGCTAAAGAAACACAAAATGAGTGTAACAACAATGGTTCATCATCAAGGACGCAGACAGACAGACACAATTTTTCAACACAGATGCAGCCATGAACAGCACTTACCTCAGCCCGATCTTAGTTTTGCGCCGCACAAATGCATCCCGGTTGGGGCCGCTCGACTAGGTCCGGCAGCTCAGAGGCACACAGGGGACCCTCGCCCGGATCTTCAATATCAGTCATAATGAGTTGCTCATCAAGTTGCAGGGCCCCCATGCGCCTCAACGCTGCCAGGAAGCCCTCGGCGTCGGCCACCTCGGCCAGCATCCGCCGGAGCACTCCTACTGGTACCACGAGCCAAATTTTGGCGATACTTTTGTGTCTCGCCGTTTTGAAGGCATGTTTCGGTAAGGCTGTTAGTTGGCGTTACTCAATTGTGTCAGCAACTAAGATACTCAAGTATCGCCTTTGGATTTGCAGTGTTCAGTTCACCGCAGGTAAATTAGCGTGAGGTCACTCATCACACGTTGTGTGGGGATCGGGAGCGTCATATTGCAGTCTACTGCGGTGTGCAATACAGTTTTCATTGAGGTCAGGAATTCACTCAAGATAAAATAAGGTGTACAACGCAGTTATCTTCGGGGTGAAAGATAATGGTTATTTTGAGATGTAATACCCATTATGAATCACAGCACCTTTTGAGGGAAACGTACATTTGTCTCTTCCTTGCCAGGAAAACGGATGACTGATGTTCCCAGCCCCAGCAAATTGTTCAAGGCGACAAGTGCTGCGAGGACCCGTGGGGGAGCCAGGTCCTGGACGAACCTGCGAAAAAACCACAAACCATGAGTATTGCTCCAAGACACACCGAAGCAGCTGCCCATAACGATGCTTTCCTGCTCTCACATCCTCTGTTGATAGTTTGTTAGGTCCGCGGGGGGCCGCGGGGGGCCGCGGGGGCGCAGCCCAATGCCGGAGTGATGACGGCAATGTCTCGCCGCCACCCTGTCGTGCTGTGCATATGAGGCGAGCTGCACCGGGGCGCTCTCAGCCTGCTCTGTTCGGGATCGGCCACGGCGTCCCGCCCTGGCGCTGGGCTCAGGTCGGGGCTCGACCGGGGCTCTAGCCGGGGCTTAGGTCATCGGGGCTCAAACGGGATGGGGCTCATGTCCACCCTGCCCCGGCAGCCTCGCTGGCGCTTGGCTCGTGACCCAGCCATGCCTGGCAGCCTCGCTGGCACGCCGAGCGCGCCGCCGAGACACCGCACCGCAAACAGGGCCGGGACTGATTGGCGCTAGCGCGGCGCCACCAAGTTGTAATCAACCCTTGTATCCAATTCATTTACTCCAACAAGCATTTCCACCATTCGCGGAGGACCCATCTATCGTGCCGCGACGCCGGGCTTGTTACGGGGGCTTATTCAAATGACCCGCCGCTGAGTCGTCTCGTGTCAATCACGGCCATCTAGAGCGGGGCGACTCGGCGCGGCGATGAGGCAGTAGCAGTCGCGGCGGTAGCGCCCGGTGCTGCCGTCGACAACTTACCTCTCACTGTTGAGCACAAATACATGGTGCATTTTGAGGTCTCTCTACCAGGTCAGGGAGCTCCCCCACGAAAATTTGGCCAGCCCCAGGGACCTGCATTGGGAGCACCTCCTGCTCATCATTGCAGAGGAAGGCCCTCATACCCTGGAGGGCCTCCACAAACTGGCCCCTTTGGTCTGGTTGCAGCTCCAGCAGCAACCTTCTCAAGATTTGGGCTGGAATGATGAGCTGCATGCAATAAAAAAGCAAATTAGCTTCTGGAGCTGTGGAACATGCAATGAGGAGAGCGTGGGTCCGTGAGCGTGAGGGCGTGGGCAGGGCAAGGGGCAGGGAGTGAGGAAGCGGTGGAGCGCCTAACTTCACCTTGCCCCTCACTTCACCCCTGGCCCTGCTAACGCCCTCCCACTCACGCCTGCACCCTCCGAACTAAAGGGTAGGTTCACAACATTGTAGGCCTTCTATTTCAAAAATTGGGGGAGGGCATATGCATTTGCCTTTGTGTCTGTGTGTCGTTGTCTTCTGTGTGTCTGTGGTGCAAATTCCGTCCGAACCGCGCAAGAGCTGAGTCCACTTGAACTTATCTTCCAACCTTGGCTTGGCTTGGCTTATATTTGCCCACTCCTGAGCACGTATCACAAATAACATGCCCGGGAGGAGAATTTCCGCCATCAGTGGCAAACCTTTTCAGCGAGGGGTCGGAAGGGGGGTCTACGAGCCAGAGGTCGGACTTTTAGGCCGGCTCGGCCGAGGGGGAATTCACTCTGGTAATGGTTGGTTGTCCGGTGTGTAATTGATCTGTAATAGTTCTGTAATGTAATTGGTTAAATGAGCAGTTGGCAGGAAAATTTAGTGATATGTTTTTACTTTTCTTGCCATGAAGTTAGTTTTTCTTTAGTTTTTCGGTCTTAACGTTCAGTATTACGGTGACTGTAACGGCTCCCAATAAGAGAAACTCATTATTGAATTTTAAAACCGTACAACGTTTGAAATACGCGACATTGTGGGTCAAAATTGAAGGTCCGTAATAGAAGACGTAATAGGTGTAATAGATGTAATACTTTGAAAAAGGTAATGGTTGGTTGAGCATTTTAGGTAGTGAATTCCCCCTCGGGCTCGGCTGGCTGCAACGGCTGGGCCGCAGCCGGCGCCCGGTGGCGCGCCTGCCGGCCGCATGGCCAGCCAGCCAAATGCGGCTGGCTGAGGTTCAGCCGTGGCTATCTGAGCGCGGCCGGCAATGGCTGTAGCCCAGCCGGCCTTGCCTCGGCCTCGGGTGGTGCCAGTGGCCAGTGGCCGAGTTTGGCACACCGCGTGCCACACTCACTGAGGGTAGGGTGTTTCGTCAAATCGATTTTGACCTCTACGTGTGGTTATTCTGAAAGGTCTTGGTCTGAAACGGAGCCACGGAGCTCTGCCAAATTTGAGCGCGATCCGACAAGCGGAAGTGGAGGCGCATCGCGTCTTAAGTTTTGGGGGCCAGCGGCAGGTTCGCGCGCACCGTCACTCAAAAGCGGGCCCTGCGCAGCCCCGCCGCGGTGGATACCCACGGCAACCTTGCCGTTATGCTCACTAGGGTCCATAGAAAGTGTTCGTCAACTTGGCAGATCGGCCGTGTCCACCGCTCCGGGGGGTAGGTGAGGCAAAGTCGAATTTTAAATCGCGCGCCAGTACGGCTAAGCGGCGAGAGGCAGAAACTTTTAATTTCATAAATGTTCACTTGACCGGACCAGAAACTGATTAAGAAAATAGCGGTCCTGGTCGCCAAATGTAACAAACATGGTCTAAACGAAACAAGATGAGAAGGCAGGAAACGCCTGGACAGCGAGGGGGTTTGTGACCCGGCAATGACGCCTCATTTGTCTAAAAGCAGCACAACACTGGTGGAATTCAGAGAGTTCCAGCGATTCCGCTGCCGCATGCCATTCCACGCTAACGGAGTGACCCGACTGATGCGCGAGTGCAGCGCGTTGCTGTTGCTTTGCGGTGCCGTGCACTTGCTGAGGCCGATATCCCTGCGAATCCTCACGGGTTGCAACTTACCACACTATTCTCATAAATTAGCCTCTGGCTTGGAGGCACCTCGACATTTTCCAAGGCAGCAACATTATCCCGTGAGGCAACTTCTAATGCCGATCGGGGCACTCTCGATGTTCTGAGAACAAAAATTCATAGCCTATTTAGAGATTTATTAACATTAACATTTTTTTGTAATTTGACGAACTTATTTATTAGGGCAGTTATTCGACTAATTTTCTTTTTAAGCAGATGATACATTTACGTACACAGCTAGACGCAAAAATAGAAATAGAAATTTTCATAATAAATGAGTAATGCTTGTACTATCTTACGGGGAGAGCGCACAGCTGGCTGTAGGCTGGCGTCGGCCGCGCGCCCAGAGTCAGCTCGCCGCGGGGCGCACACACACACACGCACACACACACACGCACACACACATATTGCCATGCTTGCTTGCTGGTTTGTCGCGGCGCGCGTAATCGTGACGTTGCGCCCAGGCGTCCTAACCGAAAACAACTTTCACGGGTATTGAGTAATCATGTGATGAGCCATCATTTGTGCATCCTTGCGTAGAACCAAAAATAAACGAGGATGCACAATATGAAAGCCAATCACGTGAATCGCTTCTCATACGGTCAGTGAAACTGTCTCTGCATAAATTTAGTCAAAATTGAATTTTTAAAGCCCCCTTTTGACCTTTTTTTCAACCTTATTTTGACACCTTTTTTGAGGGGGTGGTTTAGCCCCTTTGGGGTAGCTTTCAGGTTTGCCATTCGAAGAATCGTAAGGACACCCCTTGAGGTGTCTCTGTGCCAAATTAGAACCACTTTGGTCAAGTGAGGAGAAAGTTATCGTGAAAAACAGAAGTGGGGCGCTAATTTTGATGACCAGTGTATAATGTATGTTTGTTTTTCACTTAATTCACAAAAATATTTTAATTTATGGCTGTTAATCACTTAATTCACAAAAAAAGAATCAATTTTAATATAACTTTGGGGGGGGGGGGGCTTTGTGCTGCTGGCCGCTCGTCTTCCGAGAAGGTCCCGGCCCGACGGCACTGATATGCCCAATACCACTTGTGTTGGGTCCCCGTCGGGTCCCTGACGGTCTCCGTCTGATCGTCTGATTTCCAGGACGGCGGAGCCACTGAACGGTTCGGTTCAGACCTAGTTTTAATTCAGCGGCCGCATTAGAGTGGTTTCTGCGTGTTTGTGAGAATGCACCGAGTTGCCCGGTTATTCGGTCCATCGCGGGCGTGCAGGGCGTGTAGGCCTTTCAATAGTTATATCAAAATTATCAATTTCGTGAATAATCATACTCATAGAAAATTTCCAAACGTTGAAATTAACATTCCAATCAGTATTATAATCTGATTTCACGTTAACGTTAACGGTTTTCTCTTTTAAATTAAATTCATTTAGAATCTGAAACTGTAAAGATAGCATTTAAAAAAGGTTACTTACACGGGCCCGTAGAGCCACCGAACAAGCACTCTTCCCCTTCGAGTGGCAGGGACGGTGACGATGCGGGCGGGCCATCTAATGCCCCCTCGCTTTCCCCATCTCACCACCACTAACTGGTCCGCGATGAAGTCCCTGTAACACGTATTCGAAATTAATACAGACAAGGCAAGGCGGCGGTGGCGGGCCTTTGGGTCAGCACGCCCCGACGCCCCACGGGGATTCCTCGTTCGGAGAGCAATCCATCGGTGGGGTCACACGTTCGGTTTAAGTTGCTCAGCGACTCTAGACTTTAAAACGCGTCTAGAGTTCTGGCCGCCTGCGCCGGTCTTGTGGCCAACTGTGCGCCGCCACGCTGCGCTCAGGCCAGCCCTTAGGCAAGCACGCGCAACAAGGAAAAACGGCGCGGCAGTGCGTGTACTACACCAAAGAAGTGGGTAACCCCTCGACCACGGCACTACCACTCGCTGCAACTCCTCCCTGGCCAGGTGGAGTTCGGCCATGACCTGCAAGTGCAAGAAAAAAACCCCATTGAAGGAACGCTCACGGAAGCAGGTGATACTCGTCTGGTACTGTCCTCGGTAGTAGTGCTCTTATTTCAGTGATCGTAAGTAAAATTGTTAATAAACAGGCAGGCGTAGGCGCGCTGAGCCGCAGCCCGCTATCCTAGAACTTTCGGGTCCCGACGCGGTTGAAACTTTTATCGGGAGTCGAAATGGATTTCATTTCTGTCATCAGCACCTTCCAAAAAACATACGAATCCAGGTTAAAATGTCTTAAAAATGTGAAGTTACTAAAAAGTGGCACTTCTTCTGCCGCTGTTTTTCGTGTTTTTACGTTGTTACGACTGAATGAATTGAGATAGTAAGCTGAATTCTAACTAGTGGTGAGCTAAGGACATGCCGAACAACCCTGCAAAATCTCATTCAGATCAGCCGAGCCGATTAGGAGAAGCAGTGCTGACACACAGACAGACAAAACTTTTCAATCCTAGTGGAGTAACTGCACTGCAAATCCAAGTGTGGGACAGGCATGCACTAGATATCGTGGGACAAACTGTCCCACGTTTGTAAGCGTGGGACAAACTGTCCCACGCTTGTTAACGTGGGACCCAGTTTGTCCCACGCTTACAAGCGTGGGACACGTATTTGTCACACGCTTGTAAGCGTGGGACATGGTTTGTCCCACACCTGTAAGCGTGGGACACGGTTCGTCCCACACTTGTAAGGGAGCGTTCATTAATTACGTAAGGGTCTTGGGGGGGTGGGGGGGGGCGAACAATCGTTACGGTGGCCTTACGTGGGGGGGGGGGGGGTCTAGAGCAACCCTTATGTAAGGTTTCCGAAACGCGCTAAAATGGGTATATCACGCGCCGCTTTGTGCATTTTTGTCGTCGCTACGCCTGCCTGCGACGCGCTCACACTAAATTGCTATGTAGTTTTTTGTGCGTAGCTTCGAACGAAATTGAGCATACGTTTGGGAATGCACGAATTCGTGCGTAGCTAAGCATGAAAATGTGCATTGTTATGCTGCACCACGTGCGTTGTTGCGCACAAATCTCTGCATTCCACGCGTATGCTCAATATCGTGCCAAGCTTTGCACGAAAAAACTACACAGTAATTTAGTGTGCTCAACCGAGCGGCCGCTGGCTGGACGGCTCGGCGCGGCTCGATTGTGGACGCGCCGCCGGTGACAGCGTGGCTCGGCGTTGCACGGCTTGGCAGTGTTAATTCTCTACACTTGATTTATTTCAGCCTCCTAGACCGCTTTTCTATCTTCTGTGATGCACAAAGCGTATCAGAAACGGTAAAAACGCGTTTCGGCGGTTAAAGGGGTACGTTCAGCGAAAATCTTACGAAAAAAGGGGGGGAAGGTCTCAAAAACTTACGAAGCCTTACATGGGGGTACTGGGGGGTCAAAACCCCCCCAAATCGCCCTTACGTAATTAATGAACGCTCCCTAAGCGTGGGACACGGTTTGTCCGACGCTTGCAAACGTGGGACAGTTTGTCCCACGTTATCTAGTGCATGCCTGTCCCACACTTGGATTTGCAGTGTGGCTTCGCTAATCGCTCAGCCAAAAACAGAAAAATGCATTCTTAATTTGGGGACACTTTTATTTTAATGCCGATTGGTGTCTAATGAGCCTGCCGAGGGCACTCGGGTGCCCTAGGCCATAGTACGTGTGGATTGTTTAAACTGGCGTAACATGTTGGAACTGGCGCAACATATCGAGGTAGGTTTGTCTTCGAAACTGTCAGAAGTGAGTTCTCGACCCTTACAAACCGACGTAGAGGTTTTGGCGATGATTTGGGGCCTCTTGTAATTATCATAGCTTTCGCCGCGTTTCGTCTCACTTGGCGGCTTCATCTCGGGCCTTCGGCCTTCGCATCAGACCCAGCAGGGCCCAATCGGAGGCCATCTCTCGGCCCTTCGGCTCTCGGACTATGTAACTTCATGACTGAGGCCCGCCCTTCTATTCCCATTGAGCTACAGCTGAAGTGTAAGACACGACCATTGCACTGATTCCCACAACACATGAAGGCGAGGTCACAGACCCCCTACCGACCCCTCGCCGGTAAGGTCTCGCCGAGACCTATGGAAATCTGCAATACAAGGTAGGTGTACGCCCGACCGTGTCTTGACGTAACAGGCTCCGCGATGCTGCTCCAGTTATGGCCTGGCGGTTCACGTAGCTTGGCCTGCGGAGCCCGCTCCCTGCTTGCCCTCGGCAAGCTGTTGCTAGGTGTGTTGAGGGAATTAGTAGTGCAACACGTGATAAAGAGTTGAAATAGAATATGTGTTAAAATTCGGGTCCCTACGCTGTTGAAACTTTGGTCGGGGGTCAAAATTGATTTCATTTTCGTCATCAGCACCTTTTGAAACATACGAACGTAGGTAAAAAATGTCTATAAAATGTAAAGTCAATACAAGGTAGGTTTACGCCAGACCGTGTCTTGTCGTAACAGGCTTCGCGATGCTGCGCCAGATTCCTCAATCCACGCCTGGCTCGCCGCAGCCCTTGCTGGCCCCCCAGCAACAGCCACAGCCCACTGCGACCCTCTGCCACCCGCACCCCACGCCCCACACGACAGACAGCCTGCCTGTCTACCACGACGGCGGGGTGCGCGTCCTCGCGCTAGGGCAGGGCACTGTCCAGCCTGCAGGCCGCGTCCTCATTCCGTCGGTCGGGCCTACTCATGTGGCGCGGCTACTGTCACACTCACGGCTACCAATCCAGGCAATATGCCTGTAAACGTTTCAAAATCCTAAGGCAAGAACCCATCCGTGCACACGAAAATAAAAAAAAATTCCTTTCGTTTCTTATTGATGCTTTTATAACTTTGGGTGTAACTAATATGCATTTCACGTTGGTATTTCTGAACACTACTGGGCATGCGCAATGGACAGTCCACCCATCAATTATACTTTGGTGCGACCATCTAGACGACCACATCCGAAAACATCATTATTCCTATTATAGCATGCATTCTAACACCAGTGAAGAACAGTTCTGTTTCGACCGCGCTTTTTCACGGGATCTAGTATTTTTGGCATGACATGTACATCCGAGTGGCTCGGCTGCCCCCTCTCCCAAATTTTTTACTGACGAGTCGAGCCTTGCCATGGCAACAATAATTTCAATCCCAAATTTCTTAAAATTGATCAGAAGATTCTCTACCAGACTTTATCAGGGAAATGACTGTGCTTTGTTCTCGCGTTTTGCAAAACATCATCAAAATCGTATAGAAAATTTCAGAGCTGCCACGAAGGGCCACACTTCCGTTTTCGAGACAAAACCATAAGGATACTTCGTGCCTAAAAAAGCCAAAACGCTTGCATCAGGGAGTGCAAGGTCGCATCGCTCAGCCGCTGGCCCTACCTTACAGTCAAAGAGTACTCACCCGGCCGCTCCACACTGCTCGTTCGATGTTCAGGAGCGTTTGGAGTTTGGTGATGGCATTAGCCCGGGGCTGTTGGCGGGGCACCTGGACGTGTACAGCCGTTGCCAGGTGCTCCCTCAATTTCACCGTTTCGAGGGAGTGCAAGCAGCACAGCGGGCATACCACCTTTGCCTTCATGGCTGCTTGCACCCCTCTGCCAGCGTTCACTGCTTCTATCTTCTGTGGCACAGGAAGCATCTACAAACAGATAAAACGAAGTTTTTTTAAATACCGATTTTGTGTCTCAGATCTATTTTTTGGATGGGCCGCTACGAGCATTAATGAGCAAATCTGTTTCAATTTCGGCGCGAGATTAATTTAAAATTGCTGAATTAGTTTTGGTTCCAAATTTTTTAGAAGGTGCCGATGACGAAAATGAAATCTATTTAGACCTTGGTTCAATCCTGCTGGAGAACAGTTAAATCAAAATTTTCATCGCAAGCTTTGCAATGTCATACGTTTTCAAGGTCGTGGATCTCGAACTTCGCATGTACTTTGACTTGCAAACCCTCTGACTATGGTTGGCGAAGAAGCTTAGATTGAAACGTACCACCGCTGTGTCAGTATTCTCCAGGCGAATTGAGGACGGCGTCTTGCCCAAAGCGCCATTAAGCGCCACTAGCGCGGCCAGCACTGCCGGCGTGGAATGCATCTGCACGTCCCTGTAACAAGCGAAAACCATGTGGAACGTGCGAAAGGGTGTCCTGGACGGTCGAGACGCTGTGGGCAAAATCTAGAAACATTACTGTCATTCAAACTGCAATATTTTGCTATTAAAAACTCATTGCAATGTTTTGCGATATAGCCAGCTAAAAATGCAATAAAATTATAGCAATAATTTTACAATAATTGAAGAACTGTAATTTTGCAATAAAAGTATGACAAAGGGCGATTTTGTGGTAAAAGTATAGGGTAGTTATGCACGAACCAAATGATTAAATTTGGTGAGTGGTGGGTATCACAAATTAAGTTTTATAGCAAAAATTTGGAGTAAAAGTAATTGTGAAATGAATGACAGTTGCTGAGGTGGGCAGTGCTTCTTCTTGTCACAGCAATGCTTACCGCGGGATTACTGCCACTCCAGCTGAATGGTAGTAGACTGATGTGCACTTGGAATGCCGCATCAACCAGCCCGCCTCACCTACCGCAGTGGTCCCTGGTAGGTGCGGGTAGAAGCAGTTGGCTCTGATCTAGAGGATTCAAAACAAAAGATAAATAAATATGAAATAAATAAATGATAAGAACCCACTTTTGTTAAAATCAATTGGCTAAAACAGCTCTTAAAAAACAGCAGTAGCTCAGTAAATGAGGTTGATGGACGGGGCCACTACGCTGTAAAACGTAGCCAAGAAATAAAACATAAACGGCTCGAAGCAACTTTGACCACCAGATCAAAATTTATGCCTTAGCTATAAATTTGAAAGAAAATTATGTCACACAATTAATTCTTCACGTTGATTTTTGCGAGCGCAAACCTAAGTTCCACAAAGGGTGCTTTCTCGGGATGCAAGGTTTGCGGGCCAGTTTCAATTAACTTGGAACTCATTTCTCTTATCTGCAACATTGGCCCCCTGGCGATTTCCTTCAAAAGAGTCGTTACCTTAGAGTAGATGCCGCTGCTCCACACAGGTGGGTGCAGTCCGCTGCCTGCTCGCTCAGCCTCGCTCAGCCTCGCTCAGCCTCGCTCAGCCTCGCTCAGCCTCACGCCGCTTTCGGGCATTCCGTCTTGACATTCTCCCGGCGAGCCTGAAATAAGATACAGTGAATGTCAAAACCTTAACCTCACTAATTAAGTCAAGCTGGACCGCCAGTGGAACTAGCTGCGCCCCCAATGGTGTCACTTACGGGAGGTGATTCATTACGAGACGTGAGCTCCGAGCGTGCCGACAGTGAATTACTTGGCGACAATCAAAAATCGCGGCTACGAGCGGAGCGGAGCGGCAGCCATTTTACTAACACTGACCCACTGAGCCTTCTGCTCCTGCGGAACCGGAAACGCGCGGTCACTCTGCGCGAGTAGAGGCGGGTATACTCGAAAGCACGCTGGTTTACTTCTGCGCTTTTCTACGATTGAGGACGATCATCCTGACTTGACATTTAGAAACCAAAAACGTGTACCGATTTTTTAAAATCAATCCCTCACAACTCTCCAAGAACAAATTTGCAAGTGTAAACTGTTGTCGTGACAGAAAATAAATAACTTCCCTCGCTGACACAAGCCGCCAGACTTAAGAACAGATGAAATACTTACATGGTGCTTTGTCTGTTGCTGTTGTTGTTGTTGCTAGTGTACTGCTCCGGTAGCTAGCTAACTGATGACTGAGACCCGTTGGCGCCTTTTCGCGCCACCACCCCTTGAATCTGGAATAGCTTCAAAGTCGAAGCAAAGCTGCCAACAGCCGCGTGCCTCGGGCCGCGCCCCTGTGCCTTCCCAAAGCCTGTTCTTCAGTGCCACTGCCCGTGCCCTGCAGAACACTGCAGTCTTCAAAAGCAAATCAATCAATGGCGTTCGTTGAGACAGTGGAACTCTGGGAACATTGGGCAAATTCATCCCTCGCCGCTTTCTTTTGCCAAATGAATTTGATGAAGGTGAGCCTAAAAAAAAAATCAAGTTTAGTTTTTAAAAACCGTTTCTATTAAGGTAAATAAGAAAGAGAAAAAAAGGCGGAAACTTACCATTTTGTGATTTTTCAAAGTTTTGTTGTAAGTGATCCTCATCTGTCACTTTCACATTCTACATTAGATGTCTCCTTCTCAACCAAGGCATCCTGAGCAATTCCTGAAAAGAAAAAGAAAACCCTTCAATATTTGTATAGTGTCAACTTGATTTATTAATTTTGTGGATAATGATTTCAACTTACCGTCAACAGAGACAATAGTTTTGGGACTCCTTTCTGTTTTGTTAAACCCATAATCATGGTCTAGTGTTCGGTCCAGATGAGATTTGCCAAGCGCAATTGCCATGCTACTCATAATTTTGGCAATATCAACTCCAACCTCTAATGAATAATTTTTTTTAAAAAAAGGCTCATAAGATTATATTGTTTTTTCTTAAAATACCAAAAACTAATGGACATTCTCATACCATCTGCAGGAACATGATGCTGCTGGCTTGATGGAGCGGGTGAAGATGCCCTTTCCTGGACCTTCAACACATTCTCAACGCTCTCAACATCATCAACGGTTTCTGCATTTTGGACTTCTGAAACACCAGCCTCTGAATCGAATGAAAATGAAGATACATGCCACATTTAATGTCACATCTAGTATTTCAGTCTACCTAAAAAAATTATTATTGGACACTTGGACAAGTATATTTAGCTCTGTTCAACATTCCAAAATTACCTAGCAATATAGTGGGCGAAGCGTTCCAGTTGAGTCCGTCTTTTCTCTTGTTGGTGAAATCTGAGTCAGGAAAATGCACTGAGGATACTCTCAGCTTGTAAAGCTCTTTGTCTGGCAGTTCAGGGATGCCCAATTTGCTGGCCCAAAGCTTCCTGAAAATATAATTAATAGTGAAAGTGAGGGCAAGGAAACAAGATCTTGGCTCGGCACAGTGGGCAAGAGGACAGTGCAGGCAGCTAAAATTCTCGAACCGAACGTGTGACCCCCACCAATGGATTGCCCGCCGGACGAGGAATCCATCGGTAGGGTCACACGTTCGGTTCAAGTCTCATTTGGTGACTTTCTGGAGCTCGAAACGCGTCTAGAGTTGTGCCGGTCTTCTAGCCCACTGTGCTTGGTATGTTCTATGGGTGCTATATGTCAATAGGAAAAAATAATTGCCCGTCGCTACTCCGTGCGCGTGAGGCACCTCGTGCATGGGGTAGTGACAAAGTTATTTTTTTCCCCACTAAAAAACACCCCCTAAATTTACAGAGTGATGTATGCACACTGCAGGCATTGCAGTATTGCAGTCTCCAGGTTTCCAAGTGTTCACGTGTATACATAACACAGGGGGTGACGGTCGCACGTGGACTGAATCGTGACATCGTGACCCATATTATGCATGTTAGGCCAGGGCAAGGGCACTCACCTGTCTTTGGTGATTCTGAAGAAAACGATGGGACCCCCTTTAACAAAGGTATTTGAGCAGCCTTTTACAGAGCATTTGTGCACCATCGTGTCGATCGCGCCGCCGAAACTCGCCAAGAATGGGGCGCCGCGACGACCGTGCCGTTGTTGTCATTGTCTTGTAGCACACTGATTTGACCATGTTTGTGTACATGTTTGTTTGTAATCTGTTCTATGACAGCCCACCCCTTCGATGTATCGTCAAAATATGTTGTAGAGATAAGGAAAAGAGTATACGTCGATTGCGGACATACCTGAGGGGATGTGCACCTGGAACGTCGATTGTGGACATGGAGGGAGATATGAGGGGATTATGCGGGAAAAAAGGGAAATTGTCGATTGCGATTGCGATTTTAATCAGCAGTTCGCTCGTGGCCACCCCAACATCCACGCTTGCCTGCAGGTCCTGTTGGAGGTGCAAGCCCAGACATGTGAAAATCAGGTCCATCGAAGCTGGTGAAGGCAAGCGGCGTAAAGCAGCAGTGTGCGACAGAGCGGCAAGGAGGGAGCAAGCCTGGAATGCTGTTCAGAATGGAACAAGAAGCGTTGTCATATGTGAAACTTTGTGGGTCCATGGCAAAGAAGTGAACTATTTTCAACTTTTGACTGAGAACGTTTCTTACGTTTGTTGTTTGTTTATTTGCTTTATTTGAAATACATGCATTTTTAACTGCCTCGCTGTGATTGTGAACAAAATGCTACCTATCAGCGGCACGAAACCGCCGAGGAGGTAGGCAACCCAACGCACCCAAACGGTGATGTCCGCAATCGACAATTTCCCTTTTTTCCCCCCATAATCCCCTCATTTCTCCCTCCATGTCCGCAATCGATGGGACCCCTCGATGAGGCCTCAGTCCACGCGCAGTTAGGGTTTAATCCCTTTCTTTCCCAGCCCCGGTTTCCCCGAATGCGATCTATTAATTAATCGCCTCTGAAATTTATTCGCCCCGTGAGCCGGCCAGGCGCGCCAAAGTAAACTGGACAGCACGTCGGCGCGGGCTGCTCGGCGGACTCCATAGCTCCGAAAATGCCTCTTCGCTCCGACTTTCTCTCTCGCACCTCTCTACAGGCAGCGGACACCTCACGAGGGTGAGAGAGAGACAGAG
Organism: Stenchaetothrips biformis; assembly: GCA_030522485.1. Classification (NCBI taxonomy): domain Eukaryota; kingdom Metazoa; phylum Arthropoda; class Insecta; order Thysanoptera; family Thripidae; genus Stenchaetothrips; species Stenchaetothrips biformis. Next base: position 25,269,268 of record CM060086.1, on the reverse strand, counting down.
AGCGACGAGGGGTCTTGTTCAGAAGCAGACTGCCGGCTGCGGCCCAGCCTAGCGGCCCACAGTGGGCCAGAAGACCGGTGGAGGCGGTCGGAATCACGGACGGATTTCGAGCTCCAGAGTCGCTGTATGGGACTCGAACTGAACGTGTGACCCCACCAATGGATGGCCCTCCAAATGAGGAATCAAATGATGGGGTTACCCGTTTGGTTCGAGTTTTGTTAAGCGACACGGGAGCGAAAAACGCGCCGAAAGTTTTGGTGCCTGCGCCGTGTTTCTGGCCCACTGTGCGGCCCAGCCCTGCCGCCCCTGCCACGGCCGCCCCGCGCATTCAGAACCCACTCTACATTTTGATCGGTATCGCGAAACCGCTATATCCACTTGATCCCGTGGCGTTGAGGCCAAAAGGGCGGGCCCGTGGATTTCAGAATGGTGGGTGGAAAAAAAAAGGGGGGGGGGAAAGCGTTGGTGGCAATACCCCGCGCTGCTGGACTCCGCCGAGTAAACAAGGCTGCACCGCGTCAAAGCTGGAGATGGTATCTCGCGGTCGCCCCCACGGCCTCACGGAGTGAGAGAGAAAGTGTGTGTGTGTGTGTGTGTGTGTGTGTGTGTGTGTGTGTGTGTGTGTGTTGGGGGAGAGGGAGGGGTGGATGGAGCAGCACGACGATTTTGGCGAGTCCGCCACGGACTTCCCTGCTGCGCTAGTGGCGCCGAGCCAGCCGGGCACTAGCGGGAAAAGGGGGGGGGGGAGTGGATGCTGCTCAACAGGTTGTCTGGTCTGGGCGGCCGTGCAGAAGCAGCCGGAAGCTACCGGAGAGGATCTCGCGGTTTCTCGTGGGTAGCTGCGCACTCCTCTCTCTCTCTCTCTCTCTCTCTCTCTCTCTCTCTCTCTCTCTCTCTCTCTCTCTCTCTCTCTCTCTCTCTCTCTCACTCACTCACAAACACACTTACATACAGGTTCTCGTTTACCTGAGTCGCGGGTCGGGTCCGGCCCTGATTGTGGAGTCATTTTCGACTCAATATAACAATATGTAAAGGCCCCTCCCCCCGCCACGACGGTGCGGCGCCGCACCTTCCCTTGTTTGGGGCTCGTTTCTTGAAAACACGCGGCGCGCGCACGACAATAACGGGGTCACTTCGGGGCGCACGCACACGCGAGGGAGGGCGGGGCGGGGTTGTGCGGCGCCACCTTGTTGTCGCTATTGCTTACGCTTTCGCCCGTAATTTCAAGAGCGTTAATGACTGGCGCCGCGTGGCGCAAGGCGGCCGGGCGACGCAGCGCAGCTCCAAGAAAGAGGGCTTTTTCATAAACGGTTTACCTATTCTGGTGTATTTTTCAAATTATTGTGCACTGTAAAACATGTTAGAAAACGATCTAACTCTAACTCTTCGTTTATTATTATATGGAGTGTTTTGTTAGTCCACTGTAAATCAAATAGTGATACATCTCACCATCTGAGGGGTGAGACAGAACTGTCTCACCGAAGGTAATACTAAAGTGTATCACCGTAAAAAGGTCGTACACGAATGTATCACCGAAAAAAGGTTGTACACAAACGTATCACCGAAAAAGAGTGATACTTCCCCAGGAAAACAAGGGCCCATCTCGCTGATGTCTGACCATTTTTCGGTGATACATTTGTGTACGACCTTTTTTTCGGTGATACATTCGTGTACGACTTTTTTTTTTGGGATACTTTTCGTATTACCGAAAATGGGTGAGACGTCTCACCTTTTGAATTGCAGTGTCGAATAAACTTTACTCAGCAAATCAATGTAATTCCAGTTAGTTTGATCCACTTATTTCAAATCACTTTCGCAGAGTCTTATTTCAATCGCCTAGGAAAGGGTTCTGTTGATTTGAGCTCTATGTAAGACAATCTTCTGAAGATAAAACCGGTCTCAAGAAGAAAGGTTTAATAAGGAAATGCTTTTACTGTGGTAACTTGAAACAGTGGGGGCAACACTAGCTATTTTAAGCTAAATTTATGCTATTTATTTGATGACTTTTTCCTGTGTAACTGCATGTCTGAAAATATCAACAAGAGAACAAGCATTGGTTTTCTGATAGCTATCTTCACTGTAAAAATTTTAGTTATGTCACTTGATGACAATACCAAGACTAATTTTCCTTATAAGGATGTCTTCGAAACGATTGATGAAATTTTTTTCACGCCCATGCAAAAGATATAGGAGCTTTGATGAAAATGTCATCTATTTGCGATGATATTGTCATCATTTAAAAGTGATGCAAAGATCATCCACGCTTTTGTGATAAAGTGACAACAAATTTTTACATTGTTAGTGACCAAACAACGTGGTTTCAAGAGTGTCTCAATTAACCCCAAAACTGTCTCAAAGTCACCCTAGTTTACGGTAGAGGGCATCAAGAGCAGGAGACCACAATGCCCGCCCGCAGCATTTTTTCCTGGGCTTGACGCAGCGATTACCACGATTCTCCACCAGTATTTACCGACTGTTCCGCGCATTCGGAGACTTCTTGAGGTCGAGGCCCCCTGAAAGGCCGCGCAACAGGCCGCGGGCCCGGAGTCTGTGCGAGGGGCGGGTCCATGCGGGGCGTGGTGGGGCGTGGCGGGGCGTGCGCGGAGGCGGCGGGGGCGCATCGGGGGCGCATCCGCACGCACCGCGGCGCGCTGGTTGGCCGAGGGGGGCGTGCCGGGGCCTGGGGGCGGGGCGCGGCTCCACGGCAGACGCCGCCCCTCGCGGCGCCACTCCCCGCCGCCCCCGCAGCCCCCGCAGCCCCCGCAGCCCCAGCGCTCCCTCCAGCCGGCGGCGGCCAGTCTGCGCCCGGGCGTCCAGCAACCCGCAGCGCTGCCGCGCGGAGCCTTGCCGCGACCGGCCTGCCGCGACGAGACCAACGCGACGCCGAGACAGGGGCGGAGCCAGGGATAAAGCCAGGGGTGAAGCCAGGGGCGGAGGCAGGCCAGGGGCGAGCGCGGCCGCGCAGAGGCTGGGGCCGGCAGGGGCCCAAGCCGCTCAGCGTCGCCACCATTCCTGGTACGTGCACGTGCTTGGGCACCATAGGCCAGAGTTTCGGCCGCTGGCGGCCAAAATTCTAACGCGTTTACCTCAGTTTTACCGGAACAATTTCATTGATGCAATGTCAGTCAATTAATGCGGTTGTCGCCGCCGTCGCCGTCCTCGCAGCGCTGCCGGCCGCATTCCGGGAGCCGTTTCCGTCGCTCTGCACAGTGCGGTCAAGATCCCGGACGCATGTTGAGCTTCAAAGTCGCTGAATGGGACCCGAAACGAACGTGTGACCCCACCTATGGGTCGCCCACCGAACGAGGAACCAGTTGGTGGGGTCACGTTCGGTTCGAGTCCCATTCAGTGGCTCTGGGGGTCAAAAGGCGTCTAGAATTTTGGACGCCCGCGGCGGTCTTCTAGCCCACTGTGCGTCCCGAAGGGCCGCTCCTTGAAGCGCGGCGCACTGTCGCCGTGCTGCCGCCGCGCGGAGAGGCCGCGGCTCCAAATTTAATTAATTAATAATAAACGCTGCCGAGGTATTTCCAATTAGCGGTGTGAATTATTGGCATTTTGGGCCGCCAGGCATTTTGTAGCCGCCCGCTATATTGTTTGCCGTCATCAGCGCGCTGCACTGTTATTGAACAAATGTGACGTCATATTCGTTAGAATGTGAATTTTGTCACGTTCGTTTGGATACGATTTCACATTTGTCTGAACGTGACACGAACTTTAAATTTGGGTGTCACACATTCGTTTGAACGCGGTTCAAGATTCAAACGAATGTGACGTCATATTCAAACGAACGTGACAAAATTCACATTCGAACGAATATGACGTCACATTCGTTGAGTAACAGTGATCTCTGTTCATGCTTCGGCATTCGACAGAGTCTGTGTCTGTTGTGTCCAGGCACACGCTGTATAAAAAAATGTGGATAGTGCAACAAAAGTACGACATGGGTTGTAGAAAAACAAAGTGCAATGATGATTATAGAAAGTACAATGAGAATGGTTAAAAGTACAACGTCACCTGGACTAGTACCGTTTCGTCCCTGGGCCCCATTGTACTTTGTACAATAATCATTGTACTTTGTACAAAAATTGTTGTATTTGGAAAAAAACAACAAAAACTGACTAAACATTTTGCCAGAGTTTGTTGTACTTTTGTTGTGGTCTTTTCTTGCAGTGCAGTTGACAGTGTATGTCTCTGTCCAATATTCCCCAATCCTCTCCGCGACAGCCTTGTCTCTATCGGCAAGAGCCGCCGTCCCACAGTGGGCCGGAAGATCGGCGCAGGCGGCCAAAACTCTAAACGCGTTTTGAGCTCTAGAGTCGCTAAACAGGACTTGAACTCGATTCGAGTCCAATCCAGCGATGAAGGAGCTCAATGCCCGTCCGGCTATTTGACTGCCTCCACCGGGCTTCTGGCCCACTGTTCGTCGCGGTTCTCGCGGAAAAAGTTTTTCATTTGAATCCAGGTTTCACGGCTGCAGAGGTTAGAGGGCCGGGCTGCAGGGCACACTGAGAATGAATAAAGAGTCTTGATCAATACCCATTTTTGGGTCAGGAACACTTTATCACCCCAATTTTAGGTGAGGAAGGCTTCTTCACCCAAATTCGGGTGAGGAAGGGGTTTCGGCTACCTATATGGCTACATAGTATTCTCACCCAAATGTGGGCGAGGAAACCTTCCTCACCCAAATTTGCGTGATAAAGAATTCCTCACCGTAAATTTTAGTCGTGATCATGACTCTTTCATTCTCAGTGGCAAGCCCTTCACTGTTATTCAACGAGTGACGTCATGTGTTCACGCCAAGCCAATTGAGTCCAGAGTTTGCGCGCTCTCAAGTGCGGGTCTTCCGGCACATATAGCGCATCGCGCGCCGCACGCACCCCAAGCGGCTCGGCCAGTGCCTCGTTGGTATGCCTCCTCCGTCCGCATCTCTCTCTCTCACTCTCCATCTCTCTCTCTCTCTCTCTCTCTCTCTCTCTCTCTCTCTCTCTCTCTCTCTTTCTCTCTCTCTCTTTCTCTCTCTCCCTCACTCCCCCCCCCCCCGGGCCCGCCTGGCATCACTTCAATCTGTAACCTTTGCCTACGCCGTCCATACGTCACGGTATGCCGTGTGTCGCTCCCTGCCCCCCTCAGTCTTTCTGTGTGTCTGTGTCTGTCTCTGTGTGTGTGTGTGTGTTTGTGTGTGTGTTGTGTGTGTGCGAGAGGGACAGACCGCAACGAAACCCCCTTTTCGGAACCATCCTGCTGGGCCCCGCATCCGATTCGATTGCCGGCGCGGGCAGGCAAGAGCCGCCGCCTGACTGGCACCCCCCCCCCCCCCCCCCACAGTGGGCCAGAAGACCGACGCAGGCGGCCAAAAAGGACACGAACCAAACGCAAGACCAAACGTGTGACCCCATTGATGGATTCCTCGTTCGGACAGCAAGCCATTGGCGGGGGCACACGTTCGCGGCTCGAGTCCCATTTAGCGACTCTTGAGCTCAAAACGAGTCTGGAATGTTGGCCACCTCCACCGGTCTTCTGGCCCACTGTGCGCCCTCTCCTCCCCTTGGTGGTGCGACCGCAGTGTCTGGCGGCCCCGCTTCCTTTTCGTGTCATCAATATGACGGGTTTTAGCGGGCTGCCCGGGCCGCCATTAATTTTCGAACGCGCGGTATGCATGGCTGTCAATCAGAGCGGCGTAAAAATGGGGAGGGAAAGCTGCGGGAAATAAATATATATATATTGCGTGCCGAGGGGGAGGCGACCAATAATTCAGAGGTCGGTTTGAAGTTTAATGATGGAAAGATAATTCCTAGTGGTTCCTCGTCTCAACACTCCGATGGAGCGCACTGCAACCACCCATCCAATGGTCCAACGGCCAACCGCTTACGCTTACCACTGGTCCCTACAGACGATTGAAATGAATCTTTACCGATTCCCTACAGAAAACGCTTGGAAATAAATCTAAGTTTGATTGACGCAGAAACGACTCTGGCGTCCCAACAGTCACTGTTATTCAAAGAATGTGACGTCACATTCGTTTGAATGTGAATTTTGTCACGTTCGTTTGAATATGACGTCATATTCGTTTGAATGTTGACCCACGTTCAAACGAATGTGACACCCTAATTTAACGGCCATTTCACGTTCAAACGAATGTGATATCGTATTCAAACGAACGTGACAAAATTCACATCGGAACGAATATGACGTCACATTCGTAGCATAACAGTGGTATGTTATTTCTTGTAGGATTTCTGCGGTTCGGGGCTCTCAGATCACTCCGAATTCTGCCTTCAATTTCCTGTCCGACCACTGGTCCAGGCTGCCGACTCGGCAGGAGGGTGTGCACAGTGGGCTGGGCTGAACCGCCGAACAAGCGGAGCAAGCCAAGGTCATTCATGGGGAAAGTGAGTCTGCTGTGGCATCGCTAACACCCAAAGTTGACTTTGATGTTGAGTAAAGCTGGAGGGAACTGAAGAAAATATTTTGGCTACCAACCCCAACACATATTTTTAGGTCTAGTTTGGCGCATGTGGACTATTGCAGTGGCGTGGTGCTGGCGAGAGACTTTCGGGTTTTGGCGGTGAAAACCACCTTGGAATCTGCCCACCCCAGAAAAACAGATTTTGCGCCCGTTGCGGGCACATCACGGGCATAGGCTGGGCACCTGGGCATAGCGTGGGCAGGTGCGGCTGGTCCAAGTCGAAGTTCGTGCCCGCATGCGGGCAGATGCGGGCCACCTGGAATGTACGGTAGCGGCTCGCATACGGGCAGTTGCGGGCAGATGTGCCCAGTGATGTCCCCGGATTTGCTCGGGCTGTGCCCGTTACGGGCGCAGCAAAATCTTTTTGTCTGGGGCAGGGGCTTGGCATTGGCGGTTGCTCTGCACCCTACACAAATAAACGTCAACGGGTGGACAAAAACGGGCAACGTGTGGTAAGAGCAAGGCAAAACCCCGAGGGTCGTTGTTGTCTTAAGGGACTGCTTTTTGTCGTTTAAAAACGGAAAGCAAGAGTTGGAGGCGCCCTATTATGTTTCGGATCAGCCCAGATTCACAAAGTGTTCTCACGATATAATGCTCGGCGGCACTGCTGGCACTGCAAATCCAAGGGCGATACTTGAGTATCTTCTCTGGCGATACAATTGAGTATCGCCAACAAACGGCCTTACGGAAATATCATGCCTTGAAAACGGCGATGCACGAAAGTATCGCCAAAATTTGGCGATACTTCGGAGTATTGCCAAGATTTTGCAATTAACTTTGAACTAATTAAGGGGACTGCTCCATTGTTTACGGGCAGATTTTGGCGATACACGAAAGTATCGCCAAATTTTGGCGATACTTTTGTGTATCGCCGTTTTGAAGGCCTGTTATTTCAGTGAGGCCGTTTGTTGGCGATACTCATTTGTATCGCCAAAAAAGGTACTAAAAGTATCACCTTTGGGGGCGTCACACTGTGGGCCGGGGTGGTTTCATCCCGTCGTAAAGTCACCCCCAGTGCTTCTACCGAGGGGGTGCATCTATTGCATAACAGGCGCCCAAAACTCTAGACTGACTGACTCTAGACGCGGTTTGAGCTCCAGAGTCGCTGAATGGGACTCGAACCGAATGTGTGACCCCATGGATTGCTCTCCGAACGAGGAATCCATTGGTGGGGTCACACGTTCGGTTCGAGTCCAGTTCAGCGAATCTGAAGCAAACCCGTCTAGCTTTTGACCAACTGCGCCTGTCCTCTGTCCCACTGGGCGTTACTTGGGACATGGCACGGTGGCGGCCAGAATCCAGCGGCGCCCATGCTGCAGATAGGCTCCCCCTCCACCCTTGCAGTGGCTCTCCTCCGGTCGGGTAATGAGCCAGCAGGAGATAACCGATTACCCCGGCTACCCCTTCACCTCGCACACCTCGCCGGCCCTGCGGCCCTCCCTGCCCGGCGAGCCGCTCGCGGCGCCTGTAACCTCATTAGCCCTGTGATCAGAGAGAGAGAGAGAGAGAGGGAGGGAGAGAGAGAGGGAGGGAGAGAGAGAGAGAGAGAGAGAGAGAGGGAGAGAGAGAGAGAGAGAGAGAGAGAGAGAGGGAGGGAGAGAGAGAGAGAGAGGGAGGGAGAGAGAGAGGGAGGGAGAGAGAGAGAGAGAGAGAGAGAGAGAGAGAGAGAGAGAGAGAGAGAGAGAGAGAGAGAGAGAGAGAGAGAGAGAGAGAGAGAGAGAGAGAGAGAGAGAGAGAGAGAGAGAGAGAGAGGGAGGGAGAGAGAGAGAGGGATACGAGCGTTGCCCGAATGGCTTTTTAATACGGCCAGATCAGCATGAGAAAAGGCGAACTCGTGATGGATCGACTGCACAGTGGGCGCTATAGTAGTGTGGCGGTCCATCAGGGCAGGGCTGCTCGGCTTGCTGAGGTGTTATTGTTGTTGTTATTGTTGTTGTTCTTTTTGCAGGACGACGTGCAGTGAAGATGACGATGGACGTGAAGGCCGAGGCGCAGGCCGGGGCCGGGCCGCAGAAGTGCGCCGGCTGCGGCAAGACCATCACGGAGAGGTGAGGCGCGGGGGGTGCGGTACAGTGGGCCAGAAGACCGGTGGAGGTGCCCCCAACTTCTAGGCTCGTTTTGAGCTCCAGAGTCGGTAAATGGGACTCGAGCCGAACGTGTGACGACCCTACCAATGGATTGCTCCCCGAACGAGGAATCCATTGGAAGGGTCACACGTTCGGTTAGAGTCCTGTTCAGCGACTCTGAAGCTCAAAACGCGTCAGTTTTGGCCACCAGCGCCGTTCGTCTGGCTCACTGTGCGCGCAGAGAGGGGAAGCAAACAAACAAACACGACGAAAAACTGCATTGGCATGACTGAAAAGCAAAAATAAAATCCTTGCCGCAAAGTGGGCGGGGAGTGTCCAGAGTGCCATAATTTGGAAGTAACAACCTCATGATAGGGGCGCCAGAATTTTACAAGAAGAGGACAACTAGAGAGAAAAGCGCAAGGGAATGAATGAAAGATCGAACACGTGAATAAATGAGCGAGTGAGTGAGTGAATGCATGAATGAATGAGGAGTGAATGTATAAACGAGTGAACGAATAAAATAACGAGGGAATGAATGGATAAAGGAGTGAAGGAATAAATGAATTAACGAACGAATGATTAAATTAATGAAAGAATGAGTAAATGAATGAAAAGACGAGTGAATAAATGAACGAACGAGTGAATGAATGGAAGTACGAGCGAATGAATGAATTGCGGGGATAAATGAATAAGCACAACACAAACTTGCAAATGTTCCAGGTATCTCTTGAAAGCACTGGACATGTTCTGGCACGAAGACTGCCTCAAGTGCGGCTGCTGCGACTGCCGGCTGGGCGAGGTGGGCTCCACGCTCTACATCAAGGCTAACCTCATCCTCTGCAAGAGAGACTACCTCAGGTGAGTGGCGCTCGCGCTCCACCCAAACCATGACGCAGTCCGCGTCGGGCCAAGCGTAAGGCCAAGGTCAGGGCCGAGGCCAGGACCAAGGCACAGTGGGCCAAAAGACCGGCGCAGGTAGCCGAAACTCTAGACGCGTTTTGAGCTCCAGAGTCGCTAAACGGGACTCAAACCGAACGAGTGACACCACGGATGGATTTTTCTCCGAACGAGGAATCCATTGGTGGGGTCACACACACGTTATATTCGAGTCCCATTCAACGACTCTGGAGCTCAAAACCCGGTGGTCAAGCCTCCACCGGTCTTCTGGCCCACCGTGCAGAGGCCTCCGCTCTTCTCATGTCCGGTGTCGTCGTGTGCAGGCTGTTCGGCAACACTGGCTGCTGCGCGGCGTGCTCCAAGGTGATCCCCGCCTTCGAGATGGTGATGCGGGCCCGGCACAACGTGTACCACCTGGAGTGCTTCGCCTGCCAGCAGTGCGGACACAGGTGAGCCTCTTGCAGAGTGTCTCTGGTAGAGAGGCGCCGCGTGTCCAACTCCAGCACTGGACGAGGGCTATGCTATGCAATCTTATCTGGAGAGTTGCTACAGATAGGGGCCACGGGGCGTTACCGGAGTGTTTTCCGGCCTCTCGACGGTAGTAGACTGGCCGGACGATGGACCTCCACCCGTTAGAGAGTCACACTGCAGTGCTCTAGCAGACTGGCCGCCACACGCTGCCCATCCTCGTTAGAGAGGCACACTGCAGTGCTCTAGCAGACTGGCCGCCACACGCTGCCCATCCTCGTTAGAGAGGCACACTGCAGTGCTCTAGCAGACTGGCCGCCACACGCTGCCCATCCTCGTTAGAGAGGCACACTGCAGAGCACTAGCAGGCGACACGCAGGTCAACTTCGTTAGAGAGTCACGCCGCTGCAGTGCTCAAGCAGGCTCGCGGAAAGCTTGCCCGCGCCGCTCGTTAGAGAGATACAATGCAGGCCACGCAGGCCATCTCCGTTAGAGAGTCACACTGCACTTGCAGGCTCTTGGAAAGCTTGCCCGCCGCTCGTTAGAGAGACACAGTGCAGGCCACGCTGGCCATCTCCGGTAGAGAGTCACACTGCGGTGCTCTAGCAGGGCGGCGGCCGGCGGCACGAGGCGGCCGGAAGTATTTGTCACTTGGTTGGCTTGGCAGGCCGGCCACCTCGGCGGCCACCCGCCCGGTGATGCACTGCCTGGCGTTTATGTTAACGAGATAATTTATCAATCCTCCGCCGGGAGACGCGGCCGAGATAGCCGCCAAGGTGAACACTCGGGGATGACCCCGCGCGCCCACCCCGCCCGTGCACAGTGGGCCAGAAGACAGGTGGGGGGCGGTCGAAATCCCGGTCGGGTATCCGAGCTCCAGGGTCGCTTAATGGGACACGCACCGAACGTGTGTGATCCCACCAACGGATTGCTCTCCGAACACGCAAAAGTACACTGGAGTAATCCGAACAACATCGAAATGGTGCGCAATGTGCAATGTACGGTGAAAGGCTGGGCCCAAAACGAGTCTATAGAATCACGTCAACGGTCCGCCTAAACTGGCCTTGGGGCCTCTGGCACGCTGCGGTGCGGTGCGCACTGCTTGCTTGGGGTGGCTTCCCCTCCCCCCCTCTCCCCTCCGGCCTGGCCTGGTGTTTCCCAAAAAAAAAAAATGATCACGCGGAGCTCTGAAATCCGGAATTTGGTTAAGTTATGGACCCGGCGAGGTAGTGGCACCCCCCTCGGCCTTTAAGCACCGCCTTATTTAATGCTCGCCTCCTCACGTGACCGGCCATGCAAATGAGGGCGGCTCGCCGCGGCCCGGCCGCGCGGGGCGCACACATGTCGCGCAACTCAGTCGCCTCCTTCGTGCTCGAGCCGGCCGCGCCAGCGGCGCCAGTCCGAAGAGTCCTTGTTCCGCCCCGCCGCTCTATCTCTGTCGCACTCACGGGGCGGCGCCCCGCATAGCACAGTGGGCCAGAGGACCGACGCAGGCGGCCGAAACACTGGACGCATTTTGAGCTGCAGAGTCGCTCAGTGGGACTCGAACTACCGCACCTGTGACTAAACCGATGGATCGCCTCTTTTCGAACGAGGAATCCATTGGTGGGGGGTCTCACGTTCTGTTCGAGTCCAGTTAGGGACTCTGGAGCTCAAAACGCGTCTAGAGTTTTGGCCGCATGCACCGGTCTTCTGGCCCACTGTGCGTTGGGGGTGCGACCGATTACTCTCCGTAATCGCTCGGCGGTCACGGCCGGACCCCCCCGCGAACACGCCCCGCGCTCACTCGCTAAATTTCGCGCGCTCGCAAGAGAGGGGCGATTAAAACGCGCGTGGCTGGGCAACGGCCAGGAGGAAAAGCGCCGTTTTATTCTCGCAAATGGTTCGTGCATTCCAAACCCATTCATGCCGCGTGGACCCGCGAAACGACAAAAAACGAAACAAACAACAATAACAAAAGCGCACGCGCATAGTTGGCCGAGAATGGCAATGGAATTTATTAAGTGGCTTGATGTGCGCGCTGCCCCGCCTGCCTGCCTGCCCGCCTGCCTGCCTGCCTGCCTGCACAGTGGGCCAGAAGACCAGCTCAAGCGGCTGGACGCGTTCTGAGCTCCAGAGTCGCTGAATCAGATTCGAACCGAACGTAAGACCCCGAGCAATGGATTCATCGTTTGGAGAGCAATCCATTGTTCGGGTCACACGACGTTTGGTTCGAGTCCGATGTAGTGACTCTGGAACTCAAAACGCGTCTAGAATTTTGGCCGCCTGTGCCGGTCTCCTGGCCCACTGTGGCCTGCCTGCCTGCCTGCCTGCCTGCCTGGCCGGCCGCCCCCACGGCGCGGGACTTTTTAACAAGCCTATGAAAATGGATGCCGAGCAGGGAAACATTAAGGCGACGGGATCGCGGCCCGGCACTCGAGTCACGAGCGGTCGTCTCATTCCGAACATTTCGTCGCTCTCTCTCCCTCGCACTCGCACGCGTGTATAAGAAACGCCCTATGAGTGCGGGGGAGAGAGAACGTAGTTCGGGGCCGGCCGGCCAGGCTGCCCTTTCCTGTGATTGGCAGGACGAACGGCGCGCAGCACTCGGAATAAATGCTCAATTGGCATACAACAGTGTAGCAGTGTTATCGGGGCATTGGAGCAGAGGAGTGGCGGAGCGCGGCGGGACTGGCCTCGCACCAGTGTGAGTGACGATATCGGGGAAATAGGAAGCTCAAAGGGGACAAAAATTGGCAAAAGGGCAAAATTGAGGCAATTTCTTTCTTCGTTTGCTAGGGCCTTTCCCTGAAAAGTGGCCTAAAAGGGGAAAAACAGACGAAAAAAGGGAGATTTTTTGTTTGTCTGCGGGAAAAACTAAACAACCGACTGCCTCGCACAGTGCGCCAGAGGACATACTGCACAGTAAAAACTCCATGAAGCATTGCTTCGGAATACGAAGAAAACGAATGCATATGTAAAATCGAAGAAGAAATGCTTTGTATTATGAAGCAAAATCCTTCGTAGTACGGAAGCATTTCTTCATAATATCACTGTCTAATTAAACGAATGTAACGGGCGAAACATGTCCGTTGCACTGATTCCCACAACACATAAAAAAGGGGGCTCCTAGACCCCCCCCTTCCGACCCCTCGCTGTAAAGGTCTGGCCGAGACCTATCGTAATCTGCAATAATTTTTCTTTTAGTCGGTCGACCCCCTTTTTTCAAAATCCTGATGTGGTCAATTCATGAAAGCGGCCGATCGTGTTGAGACCAGGTCGAGTCAACTTATCTCGTCACCCTGATTCCAAAAATGCCCCTATATGCCTTGCTAGCACCAATAATGACGGAAATCCCCCTCCCGCTCAGGTAAACCATGATGCACCTGCAGCAGCCCTTCTGCGGCTCGAACAGGATTTGCACCACCAGATTGCTTGTTCGGACGGCACTCCTGAAGTAACCTCCAAACCTGGTTACTCTAGCTCAACTCCTTCCTTGTACACAGACGACGACAACAACAACGACACACAGACCCAAAGGCAAATGACAAAAGGCCCTATTTTTTAAATAGAAGGATGGGCCAAAAAGCTCAGTAGGATCTTCAGAGTGTCGGTCAGTGAAGAGGAGCTGAAGAGGAGTCTATTTTAAATCGATAAGCACTAATTTGATCGCATGTTGTGACTGTCTCTGATTGGTTTCCCGCTGTGGACTGCTGAAGAGGAGTCCATTTTAAATCGACCCGGTCTAGATAAGAACTAATCTGATCGCTTGTTGTGACTGTCTCTGATTGGTTACTCGTTCAACTTACTTACTTAATCACTGAGAATGAAAGAGTCATGATCAAGACTAAAATTTTGGGTGAGGAATTCTTTATCACACAAATTTGGGTAAGGAAGGTTTCTTCGCCCAAATTTGGGTGAGGAAGGTTTCCTCACCCAATTTTGGGTGATGCTGCTATGTAGTCATATATGTTGCTAAGACACTCTATGCATTTAGATAGGAGGAGGAGCGCATAAGCTCTTGTACGCTTCAAGAAGGGCGTACAAACTGTACGCTTCACGAAGGGCGTAATACTACGCCTTAGTTTTACCAGTGTAAAACGCCATACGAGTACACTCGAGTACACTCCCTTTCCCCGTACGAAAATCGATGCAGCGGGTAAACTGTACTGTACAGTAACCGCCACGGGCACAGTTATAGTATACCTCAGCGATTATTGGGTCCAAGGGTCCACGCGGCTGGTATTGACCCTCGTGGCAAGCGCGTCAACTAAGATATCTTTTGAGCACTCAGTAGCGAGAATCTTTTGAGCACTCAGTAGCGAGAAAGGCCTTCGATGGAGTACGTCAGCCGACAGAGCGATATTTCCAGGTATTTCCATTCAAATGCAGAAGCATGTCGCTTTGTCGTTCTTCTTATCTGTTAGGAACAGGGTTTCGGGTTTCAATCTTTTCTGAAATTCGTAAATGTGCGCAGAAAAAACTTTTTTCTGGAGCGGGGCAGATTCTTTTTTGGTCTGCTGAAGAGAACATCACAGAAATTCCTCTTGCTTGATCTCAATCGAGGGGTGCCGATAGCCACCTAAGAAATCACACGAAACACAGCAACTCTGGCGCTCGACACGCGCCGAGGCGCTCCTCGCTTATTCATGCGCCATTCGGCATGACCATATCTGATTGAAGGCCCAAATGAGGCCCGGCCGGCATATTACAAGCGCAGCACAGTGGGCCAGAAAACCGATAGAGGCGGTCAAAATCCCGGATGTGTCTTGAGCTCCAGAGTCGCTAAATGGGACTCGAACCGAACGTGTGACCCCCCAATGGATTGCTCTCCCGACCGAGGAATCCATTGGTTAGGTCACTCGTTCGGTTCAAGTCCTATTTTGCGACTCTGGAGCTCATAACGCGTCTGGAGTTTTGGCCGCTGGCTCCGGTCTTCTGGCCCACTGTGCGCAGCTCTTACAAGCCGACTCTGCATAAGTGGCGTGCAATGAATTCCTGTCCCGATCCGCCGCCTGGCCCTTGCCGTGTATCCATTCTCAGGAAGAAAATAATTGGACCACTGTATATTCTCTCTCCCCTCCTCCTTCTCTCTCTCTCTCTCTCTCTCTCTCTCTCTCTCTCTCTCTCTCTCTCTCTCTCTCTCTCTCTCTCTCTCTCTCTCTCTCTCTCTCTCTCTCTCTCTCTCTCTCTCTCTCTCTCTCTCTCTCTCTCTCTCTCTCTCTCTCTCTCTCTCTCTCTCTCTCGTTATACAAGGCTTCTTGCCGTGGGCTGCCGAAATTGATTTCCTTTTGTGTGTCGCCCGCTGCCCTCCAGGTTCTGCGTCGGTGACCGGTTCTATCTCTGCGAGAACAAGATCCTCTGCGAGTACGACTACGAGGAGCGGATGGTGTTCGCCAACATGGCGTACAACCCGCCGCCCATCACGCACCTCAAGCGGCAGACTAGCCTACCGGCCCCACAGCAGCAGCAGCCCGGGGTGAGTTCGCGCACAATCACGCAAAGTTGTGCGAAATTTCGTACATATTTGTTGCACGAATTCAGTGTGAAGTCACTCCATTTATATTATGAGCATGATTAGAGTACAAGGTGCCTGTGTTAGATTCGTGGATTCGAGTGTTATGTTGAAGAGTGGGCTTGATTCGAGTCATATGTTGAAGACTGAGTTGAAGACTGTGCTCACTCTCAGACTCGCACTGAGTTGAGGACTGTGCTCACTCTCAGACTCACGCTGAGTTGAAGACTGTGCTCACTCTCAGACTCGCACTGAGTTGAAGACTGTGCTCACTCTCAGACTCACGCTGAGTTTTTATTCAATATCGTATTGATGATTCTGCACATTAGTGAGCATATTCACAATTTTATTTGTCTCAGAAAGTATTTTATCGATTTAATGTTGTTGATAAAATTGTCTGTTTAGGAATGAGAGTGTTGAAAACTACACTCAAAATTAGACATGCCCTGAAACTGGGCGCCTTTGTCGCCTGCCCCACTTTTTAGGGTGTCTATGGTGCCCAGTTTCTGGGCATCTTTGTCGCACAACCTTTGGGTCCGCCAATCATCAAGCAGCTTGCCTTATGGCTTGGATGCGCCAAAGGTGCCCCAAATTTGGCACCTTGGTTGCCCAGGAAGTAGGCACTTTGGATGCCCCGATGCTTGCTCCATCATGGAAGAGGGCAAGTTGTGGGACGATTTGAGGACCCTGAGACTGCGACAAAGGTGCCTAGAAACTGGGCGCTATAAGCACCCTAATAAGTGGGGCAGGTGACAAAGGCGCCCAGTTTCAGGGCATGCCTAATTTTGAGTGTAGCTGCTGTGCACAAAACGCCACTGTTAACTGTTAATTAACGAATGTGACGTCATATTCGTTAGAACGTGAAATTTGTCACGTTCGTCTGAATACGATGTCACATTCGTTTGAACGTGACATGGCCGTTAGATTAGGGCGTCACGTTCGTTTGAACGTGGGTCAATATTCAAACGAATGTGACGTCATATTCAAACGAACGTGACAAAATTCACAACTCGAACGAATATGACGTCACATTCGTTGAATAACAGTGCGCATGCGTCATGCGTTCGCCCAGGCACGGGCTTTCCGGTACGCGATGGAGCTGCTGTGGGGCGCGCAGCATATGCGTTTCACGTAGCGGCGCCGCGATGCCGCGACCGAGATGGCGCGCTGCTCCAGGAGAGCAGCCGATGGATGGCGGAGGGGGACTTGTAATGTGGTGGCGCCGGAGCCTCCAGTGCCTGCAGTGCCGCCAGTGCGCGGCCTCGGGCTAATGTCACTTCGATAACACCATCGGGGCCGCCGCCGCGCCCCACCTGCTATCGGCGCCCCGTCTTCCTGTTTGCGCTGTCGGTGACCTGCCCCTCCCACAGTGGGCCAGAAGACCGGCGGCGCAGGCGGCGAAAACTCTCGACGCGTTTTGAGCTGCTCCAGAGTCGCTAACGGGGACTCGAACCGAACGTGTGGCCCTACCAACGGATTCCTCGTTCGGAGAGCGAGCCATTGGTAGGGTCACGCGTTCGGTTCGAGTCCGTTTAGCGACGCGGGAGCAGCTCAAAACGCGTCGAGAGAGTTTTGGCTGCCTGGACCGGTCTTCTTGCCCACTGTGCCTCCCCTCTCCCTTCCCCTCCACGGTGCCGCTCATTTTTCCAGCTCGCTGCGGGCAGGCGGGGCCCCACGCCGCGCATCCGCAGACATGCTGCGACTCAAAGTTGAATGAGATTCTCCGAGATGGAGCGGTTCTTCTCTCTCTCTCTCTCTCTCTCTCTCTCTCTCTCTCTCTCTCTCTCTCTCTCTCTCTCTCTCTCTCTCTCTCTCTCTCTCTCTCTCTCTCCCCCCGCTCCGTTCACCGCAGCGCCTCGTCTTATCTTTGCTTCCTGATGCGTCTGCCAGGGCGGAGAGGGGGAGGGGGTTGCGGGTTTTACAACAGTAGTTGCGGTGTTCGCGATCAGTTGGCAAAGGTCATAGCCAGGAAGTGCCACCTCGGCCCTCAGAAAAAAAAAAAAAAAAGCAGAGAAAAATGCTTGCTGTCTGATCACACTCTGGTCTCAAAATAGAGGCTGAGGGTGCAGTAGTTTCTGTCGTGTTCCTGACGCTTACATCTGCTGCTGCGTAGGGAATAAAATATTAGCTGGTTACTGACCTAAAATTTCCTCCCATAGCGTTGCCCGCCAGAAAAGGAACCCAAAAGTAGCCATCGGTGTGCAGTGGGCTTTATTTCATCATGCACAAGGCAACTCCTTAGGTTTTGCGGTGAAATAGTTGCCGGGGGGGCAGAAGCCTCAATAGTTTTTGACTTATTATTGCCAAACTTTTCTGGCGCCACAACTGTTTCTCAGAAGAGGCATGCAATGCGCACTTTTCTCTACCAAATATTTTAAAAATCTCGTCGTTTCTGTCATGGCGCATATATCCCGAGCCGCGCGTACTCGTAGATGCGCTTCCGTCCGAGCTCCGCCGCTGAAAAACACGGAAATAGAGGACGTGTCGTTGGCGTAATTTGTCCGAAATGTAAACAGCAGTCCGGGCCTTCCCTCCCCTTCGC
The DNA here is from genome assembly GCA_030522485.1 of Stenchaetothrips biformis. Classification (NCBI taxonomy): domain Eukaryota; kingdom Metazoa; phylum Arthropoda; class Insecta; order Thysanoptera; family Thripidae; genus Stenchaetothrips; species Stenchaetothrips biformis. The sequence goes on along the minus strand of CM060086.1, from coordinate 25,251,332 downwards.
CCTACTCGACCCGAACCAGCTCTAAAGCCTTGCAGACGACGCCGCAGAGCCGGCAGTCCTGTACACCGAGTACGGCCTCCTTATGGCTGCCATAACATTCGATAAAGTCTCCCCAGGCAGCCAGTGCGGCGTGGTGACCCCCTTCCCCGTCTCTCCTCTCTCTCTCTCTCTCTCTCTCTCTCTCTCTCTCTCTCTCTCTCTCTCTCTCTCTCTCTCTCTCTCTCTCTCTCTCTCTCTCTCTCTCTCTCTCTCTCTCTCTCTCTCTCTCCCTCCCGCCCTAGCCGCAGCTCACTCCATCCAGGCGGCCGCCCTCCGGCTTCCCGAGTCGACAATTGGCCCCGGAACATGGATTTATAACGCTTTTATTGTGTGGCGTAACAGTGTCGCTCAGCAGGCTGAAACGCCGTGCGATGTCTCGTCGCTCTGTCTCTCTCGCACCCGTGCTGCGGAACGCACGCGCTCTGAGACTGAGAGGGAGAGAGAGAGAGAGAGAGAGAGAGAGAGAGAGAGAGAGAGAGAGAGAGAGAGAGAGAGAGAGAGAGAGAGAGAGAGACGACGCACTGTTCGTAGTCGGCCTGAGCAGTGGGCGGTTGGCTCTGCAAAAAATGGACCGCCTCGGGCCCCGCGCGGGTTAGCCTGCAAACTGCGCGGCCAAGGCGGAGGCGGGACGGCCCCGGGGAAGGCCCTCCCTGGATCGCCTCGCACAGTGGGCCTGACAACCGGTAGAGGCGCTCAATAAATCTCGGACGCGTTTTGAGCTCCAGAGTCGCTAAATAAGACTCGAACCGAACGTGTGACCCCACCAATGGATTCCTCGTTCGGAGAGCAATTCATTGGGAGGGATCACACGTTTCGGTTCGAGTCCCATTTAGCGACTATGGAGCTCAAAACGCGTCTGCAGTTTGGGCGCCTGCGCCGCGCCGCACTGCAAGAAAAAGTGTGGATAGTACAACAAAAGTACAACAAAAACTGTACAATAAAAGTACAACAGGGATTGTAGAAAGTGCAACGAGATTGTACGAACCACAACGAGGCCCGGATTGCACAGCACTCGTCATGCCGGTTCCACTGTACCTTGTACAACAATTGTACAACAATTGTTGCACTTTGAAAGTACAATGAATTCCTGATAAAAAATTTGCCAATAATTTGTGTACTTTCGTTGTGGTTTTTTCTTGCAGTGCGGTCGCAAGGCTTAGTGCCGCAAAGTTGGCCCGCGGCCGCGCCAGCCTGGCAGCGGAGGCCCTCGGCGAGGCTCGACGACAAACAGCGGGACGGTCTTAGTGACCAAGTTTCGAGACGGCGTGCTGCTGCTTGCCGATTACGAGGGCCCTCTGTTTCGTTGCTCTGTCTGACTTATGTGCACTGTTATTCGACGAATGTGACGTCATACTCGTGAGAATGTGAATTTTGCGAAAACTTCGTTTAAAGAGGATCTCACATTCGTTTGAAGGATGATCCACGTTCAAACGAACAGCCCCATTAAACGTCCATGTCTCGTTTCAGCACGTGATAACGTTGCCAAACAAACGTGACGAAATGCATATTCTAAAGAATATGACGTCACGACATTCGTTGAAGAACACGTTCACTCGCACGGGGCGCCACATGAGCCCTCCCGGAGTCAGCCTTCTGGCGCTCCTTGCAAAGAGGCAAATCCGTGTATGGTCAATTCAGTTGGTTGACGTTTCTCCCCCACTATAGGACTCTACCGTGCGGCAGCGTCCAGCGCCTGTAGAGTCCAGGGTAGGCCAGCCCGCCACGCACGCTTGCGCGACGGCCGGGCAGCACCACCAGGCGCTTGCTAGCAACGCATGACCACCGCACAGTGGGCTGTGGAGTGGAGGCGGCCATGTCCCGGACGCGTTTTGAGCTCCAGAGTCGCTAAACATGACACTCGGACCGAACGAGTGACCCTACCGATTGATTGCTCTCCGAACGAGGAATCGATTGGTGGGGTCACACGTTTGGTTCGAGTCCAGTTCGGCGACTCTGGAGCTCAAAACGCGTCGAGACTTTTTGGCCGCCTGTGCCGGTCTACTGGCCCACGGTGTGTTTCGTCTGCGTATGTGGCAACACGCTGGGATTAGCAGTGTACAGCGGCCGCCTTGTGCGTGACTGCGTGCGAGGCGGGCCGAGGAATGCAGCGCGCCGCCGTGAGACAAGCACGCGTGCTTGTCAGGCAGTTTATCCGCGCCCAGCCGTCGGCGCGGCCCTCGGCGCATAGCCTCAGGCCCACTGTGCGCCGGTCCTGGAACGTGCAGTATGCATAACCGTGCCGCCGGGCCGGGCCCCGTCGCCCGCCCCCTGGCAGGATTACCTTCTTGCGGTGCCCGGGAATGTCTCTGATGGCGAATTGTTTGGGAATTTGGCGGGGCGTGGAGGGGCGTGGCACGAGTGGGCCAGAAGACCGGCGGCGCCAGGTGGGCCATAAGTCTTGACGCGTTTTGCGATCCAGATTTGCTGAGTGGATCGCGAACCAAACGTGTGACCCCACCAATGGACTGCTCTTCAAACGAGGAATCCGTTGAAGGGTCAGACGGTCGGTTTGAGTCCTTTTTTAAGCGTCTTTGCATCTCAAAACGCGTCCAGAGTTTTGGCCGCCTCCAGCGGTCTTCTGGCCCACGATGCGGGGCGGCTGGCCGTGCCGTCGGCGGCCCGCTGCCGTGCTGCGGTGGCCGTGTGTCTTGACTGGCATCAACTATGCAGGCCTGCTTGTCCACCGTTTCCCTCCCCCTCCCCCTCCCCCTCCCCTCCTCGCCTCCTTCCCTTTTCGCCGCGGCACATGGAGCGTGCGACGAGTGTGAATCGAAAGCGGCTTAGTCGCCATTGTTTGGCTTTAATTAAAGCGGTCTTGAGGAGGTGGCGTGGCGTGGCGTGTCGGGCCGTATCGGCCAGCCCGCAAGCAGGGCATGCGCCCGGGGCCGCCGCCGGGGTCGGCCTCAGGTGGGACAAGAAGGAAGGGGTGGGCGGAGAACGAGCAGACTGTGTGCCCAGCCGGATCGCAGACAAAGGAGGCGGTTCAAGACGCGGCGGCGTGTTGACGTGCTTGTTCGACGGGGTGCTTGCTGGGCCAACGGTATACAGGACCATGAGCCCAGTCCCGTTTGAGCCCCGGTGGTCTGAGCCCCAACCTAAACCTCAACCTGAGCCCCATTGTTGAGCCCCAACTTGAGCCCCGACCCGTGCCCTAAAATCCAGAGCCAGGATTGAGCCCCGACCTGAGCCCCATTCGAGCCCCATTTGAACCCCACTTGAGCCCCGTGGCAATAAACCATGCAAAAAAATGCGTAATTTCCAGCCGTGGGGCTCAAATGGGGCTCAAACGGGGCTCAGATGGCGCTCAGGTCGGGGCTCAATCCGGGCTCTGGATGCGTCGGGGCCAGACTTCTGCAACGGACGCTGGTTCCGTCCGCCTGGCGTCCGTCGGTCGGTGCGACGGATAGCAGCCGCCGCGGAAGACAGACAGACAGCCGGCCGCCGCCGAAGACAGACAGACAGCCGGCCGCCGCCGAAGACAGACAGACAGCCGGCCGCCGCCGACGACAGACAGACAGCCGGCCGCCGCCGAAGACAGACAGACAGCCGGCCGCCACCCGGCAGAATTCTGGTCGGGGCTCAAGTTGGGGCTCAAATGGGGCTCAGGTCGCGGCTCAGACAACCGGGGCTCAAACGGGACGGGGCTCATGTCCTGACACTGAAAATTGAATGGAAAGACTTAGCGCCAAAATATGGCGAGACAAGAAGTCTCGCCAAGTTTTGGTCAGACCTGAAAGTCTCGCCAAAATTTGGTCAGACAAAAATGTCTCGCCACAAAATGGTCAGACTTTTCTGTCTGGTCTCGGAACAGGCCGCAAGGGCCGTATTGAATGGGTTCAAAGGTCTGATCATAGTGTGGTCAGACAAAAAAGTCTCACCATTTTGTGGCGAGACATTTGTGTCTGACCAAATTTTGGTGAGACTTTCAGGTCTGACCAAAACTTGGCGAAACTTTCTGTCTCGCCTCTGGAGTGGCAAGAAGTCTGACCTTTGGATTTGTAGTGGAATGCCAGGCCCACATGACGCCATGGGCCGTGGCCCCCAGACACGGCATGTTGACGGGAACGTGCTTGTTTGACGGGGTGCTCGCTTTGTTGCAGATGGCGGGCATGGGCGCCGCTATGACGCAGTGCCCTCCAGACATGGTGTCACCAGATCGCCGTGGCGTGCCTCCAATGCAGCAGCAGCAGCAGCAACAACAACAGCAGCAGCAACAGCAGGGCAACGGAGCGGGGTCGACGGCGGCCACGGCCTCCGCCACGACCAACGGCTTCCAGCAGGTGGACGGCCTTGGCCCGGCCATGGGGCAGGGCATGGTGCAGGGCCTCGGACAGGGCCTCGGCTCCAAGTGATGACGGCCGGGCGGCAGGTCGGCGAGGCGTGGGTCGCCCTTCGACCTGCTGTGAGGCCGCGGCCTCGGCCTCGGCCACTGGACAAGAGGTGTGGACAGTGCCGTCTTGGACTCTAGACGGCTTTGTCTCTGTTGATGTTGTTTTCTTTGTTGCGTTAAACCAGGCGGGTCACCGTGAGCAGACATGGCTGGGTCTGGTTCACACTAAATGCCACTGTTATTCAACAAATGTGACGTCATATTCGTTCGAATGAGAATTTTGTCACGTTCGTTTGAGTATGACGTCACATTCGTTTGAATGTTGACGCACGTTCAAACGCATGTGACACCCTAATTTAACGGCCGTGTCACGTTGAAACGAATGTGACATCGTATTCAAACGAACGTGACAAAATTCACGTTCTAACGAATATGACGTCACATTCGTTGAATAACAGTGGGTACATGTAGAATTTTGTACGTGCACACGAGGAATTTGCATAATGTCATGCCTAAAAATGCATAAATTTATGCAAAGTTGCGCACAAGTTTATGCAAAACGTTACGCAGGTTTAAAATCATGCATCACCACGTACAAAATTGTACATGCACAGTTAGCGCGTTCTCCGTAATGAACTGTAGGGCTGTGCTTGTGCTGTGCGCCATCGCGCGAGTGACTGCTAACCAAAGGTGCCAAAATGTGAGTGAAGAGTGGGAGCGTATGACAGTATTAAGTGTAAATAGTCTCTCTCAAAGAGTAAAAGTATTAATTGTATAGTCTATCTAAACGAACTCGATGAATTCGAATTGATTTATGCGTAGTCTACAAAGTTTTGTTGAATTTGTTTCCGCTGCTCATCAGGCGCCGAACCGGGTGGAGGGCATCGTTTCACGCGTGGTCCAACACTGTAAAAAAATCTGTACTTTCATATGAACAATGTACAAAAGAATAAACTACGGAAGTACAGACAAAAGCACGGAACGTCCGTACTTGTTCCTTATGGGCTCATGTAAACGGGTACGGAAAAAATTACAGGAATTTTCATAGTAACGGTCCTGGCAAATCGTGTACCAGACATGTTCCGTACTTTTTTCTGCCAGTGCCCCCTGAAGAGGGCGATTCTCTGACGTGAACGCGTTCGCTTTTCGCACTGGACGCAGTCGTTTCTTCGCAGCACAGATCAATTCGCCCAATCCAACTAAGGATGATATAGACCAAAGAAAAAAATGTTTCTCTTCCTCTGTTTTTTTTTTCTTTCTGTCACAACATGGTTGATTAAAAAATAAATCAGTCGAATCAACAGACCTTTTTATTTTGTAAAAAAATAGCTACTCTATTCAAATATTTGTAGACTCCTGCTGCTGCGTTTCAGCCTTGGCACGGACTAAAATTACACCAAAAAAGAAGCAAACGAACGTAAAATAAATTAATCCACGCAAGTCCATGTTCCCTTCCTAGTACGCTATCATTCCAGGAACGTACCGCCACGTTCATAATTTAAACATTATGTCACATTTATTCCAATATGATTCTATGCCTTTACAAGTGTCAATTTTGTCAGGGCGTCAGAAACATGTCTGAAATCCTGATCAAAATTTGCGCACCTCTAAAATCTGCGATTCTGTAAACATCATCTCATATTGAAGGCCCAAGTTCTACAGAATGTCGGACAAAGTTTTCAGATTTCAAAGGTGCGCGAATTTTGATCAGGTTGTCAGACCGGTTTCTGGCATCTGACAAAATTTACACGAGTGTTATGAGGCCCGTCAGGCCGATTCACATTGAAAACGCATGTGAGACGTGTTTGGACTTCAAACGAATGTGGACGCAAACGTTCCTGGGGTGAGAGTGTGACTGTGCTCGGGGAAGGGGCGAGGGGCGGCGGAGGCGGCGGAGGAGGTGGAGGCGGCGGAGGAGGCGGAGGCGGCGGAGGAGGTGGAGGCGGCGGAGGAGGTGGAGGCGGCGGAGGAGGTGGAGGCGGCGGAGGCGGCGGAGGCGGCGGAGGCGGAGGCGGCGGTGGAGGCGGCGGAGCGTCGCCCGCCCCTCCACCATAAACAGTCACATTAAAAGTTGGCGCCTTCGATTAGACGACAACGAGTAGGAGAAGGAGGGGCCGAAGGTCGATCGCTGACGCCACTATAATGTCCGAGTGCGTCATTGCCAACTTTGTGGAGCCAACACACAATGAAGTGGCGGCCAAACCCAGAGAGAGCCAATCACAGTGTAACGACATGATGGTCGCGAGGCCGACGGACAACCCTAACAAGGTCCCCCTTCCCCTGTGTGGATACGGCCGGCAGCACCGCTAGAAAAATCGAATCGCCGAGGAATCGCTCGGGAATGGTAGCGCACAGTGGGCCAGAAGACCGGCACAGGCGGCCGCAACTCGAGACGCATTTTGAACTCCAGAGTCGCTAAACAAGACTCGAAGTGTGTGACTCCACCTATGGATTCCTCGTTCGGAGAGCAATCCATTGGTAGGGTCACCACGGTCAGTTCGAGTTCTGTTCAGTGACTCTAGAGCTCAAATCGCGTCTAGAATTTCAGCCGCCTGCGCCGGTCTTCTGGCCCTCTGTGAAAAGCGTCCTGATTTATCGAAATGCGGTCGTCACGGGTTGACTTGGGGAACACTTATACTCTTTCTTCCCGGCGGCAGAAATTCCTCTCCGAGTCGAAAGTTGGCGTCATCTATTTCATCGCCGCGCTCACAAAAGGAGGGAATGGCCGCCGTAAAAGTGTCCTCGGGCGGGACGGCGTGATGAGGCGCCGATTAATCTTGTTTAGCCTTCAATGTTACCTCCGGCGAGGCAATGCCCGACGGCGGCACAATGTCGGTAGTGTACAGTGGGCCAGAAGACCCGGCGCAGGCGGTGGCCAAAACTCTGGGCGCGTATTTTGAGCTCCACAGTACCAAAATGGGACTCGAAAAGAACGTGTGACCCCACCAAAGAATTGCTCTCTGAACGAGGAATCCAGTGGTCGGGTCACACGTTCGGTTCGAGTCCTGTTTGGCGACTTTGGACCTATAAACGCGTCTAGAGTCTTGGTCGCCTGCGCTTCTGGCCCACCGTGCGGAGGCAGCTCCAGTCCGGGAACGGTCAAAGGAAGCTTGAGTGTTTCAGTTGGACCCTATTTGAAAACAGAAGAGCTTAAAGTACACCCAACGAATCGTGCCAATGGCTCTTATCCAGACCCTGGTTATTCCTGTTTTTTTTTCCTTCTCTTTTTTTTTAAATAACCTCAAATATTGCACTTTAAATTGATTGCTTATGGCAGGTCCATAGATATTTTGTACAGCGGGATTATTTTATTGGCATCACTTCCCCTTTTTCCTCACCCCATGTCCCTCGCCTCTTAATCGGTGGATCAATGGATTGGTGAATTACGTAATAAAATGGCCCTTTTTAGCCGAAAAATACTATCATCAAACTCACAGTAGTCTTTCCCACAGACCCTAACCCTCTTGTTGATCTAACTTAGGTTGATGTGTACATATAGTGCTAATAAAAAGTGACTTGTAAGACTTTGTTTCACCGTTACAAAAGCCTCTGTCAAATAACGTATTGTCACGAAAATGAAATAATAAAACCTAGGAACAGCTTGTCCACATTGATTGTTCGCGGCCCGCCTATTGGTAGTCACACTTGGAGAGCCTCAACCCGCACAGTGGGCCCTAAGACCGGCGCAGGCGGCTAAAACTCCATACGCGTTTTGAGCTCCGGAGTCGCTAATTGGGACTCAAACGGGGGCTGTGACCCCTACAATGGATTGCGTTTCGAACGAGGAATCAATTGGTGAGGTCACACGCTTCGTTTAAATCCCACATAGCGACTGGAGCTTTAAACGCTTCTAGAGTTTTGGCCGCGGCATGCTCCGCTCTCCTGGCCCACTGAGTCCCGCCCCCACGTTCCCGCCCACGTCCTCGCCGCCCCAGAGGCCTCGGCAAACAAATTAGAGAACGAAACACAACGGCCATCCAATTACAGGCAGCGCGGGGCATTGTGCTAATAGAATACAAACAGCAAGCAGGCCCCGGCCTCGGCCTGGCCCGGCACCAGGTGATAGAGATACTCGACCAGCAGGGCCCGCAAGGCCTGCACAGTGGGCCAGAAGACCGGTGGAGGCCAGACTTTTACAACGGACGCTGGTTCCGTTCGCCTGGCGTCCGTCCGTCGATCGCTAGCCGGCGGCGGACGCGTTCGCAAACCGGGAGGACGGCTGCAGTGCGTTCGTGACCACTACATGTATTTGTTCAATTTTGTACGTGGTCTCACTCAGTTTTAACATCCGTACTTTTACGTACAAATTTGTACGCAGAATCGCACAAATTTGTGCGACATTTCGCACAATTTTGTACGAAAAGCACGTATGCGCAAAATTGTGTGAGGGCACGTACAAAAAGTGTGCGAAGAAATATAGTGTGAGCGTGTTCACAAGAGTACGCACCTTCAGCTGCATATACTTGGTAGACGTGCTCAGGTGTGCACTTATCTGGTCACACTTAATCGGAGTGTACATCTGAGTTCATTCTCCCATTAGAGTGTAACCAGATAAGTACACACCTGCTGATGGTGTGTACACACTAAATCTTATGTACAATTTTGTACGAGACATCACAGTTTTTTGTGCAGATGAACTTTTCGTACAATTTTTGTACGAAAATCTGCACAAATTTCCCCGTTTTTGTACAAAATATCGTACAAAATTGTACGAAAAGTTCATCTGCACAAAAAACTGTAATGTCTCGTACAAAATTTGTACAAAAACATTTAGGGTGTACTCATTCGAGTACTATGGACGCTTTTGTGTGAGTGTACCGAGGACACTGTTGCGTCTGCAGAGCACTGGTACAAGACAGCCCTTGTGGTCTATTCACGAAGCTCCGTTTCACTTTACCACAGCCCGCATGGTCGGCATCCCCGACATTTACCCAATGGACCTCTTCGACGCCTGCATCGACAAGGAACCTGAATCGTCGCAGTTTATGTTGGTTGTGGAATCGTGCGTTGCCTTCGCCCCTCAACCCCACACCGACGAACAGGGGCGCGTCTGCTTTCTTGGCGCGCTAGACAACTTCGGACCTGAGTTCCTCAAGTGCCTCAACAAGGCCTAGGCGCCACGAGTCTCTGCAAAATAAAGAGGCCAAAAGTATCCTTGTCTCTTAGTTTTTTGACTTCACCAAACAGTGGGTTCCAACAGTGCCATAATCCGACCATTATCAATAACACTAAAACTTACGTAAAAGACCAGCGGCGTATCAATTTGTGTCAAAAACGGACATCTAAGACAGTCTCATAATCCCTGGAGTTCAAGTTATTCACAGAAACGTGCAGCAAAATAGTCCATTTCACCCAGTTTTAAACACACTAAATTACTATGTACTTTTTTGTGCATTACCTTTGCACAAAGTTGTGCATGCGTTTCAATATGCACGAATTTTATGCGTTACAACGCACATTTCCGTGCTTAGTTACGCACAAATTCGTGCATTTCAAAACGCATGCACAATTTTGTGCAAATCTTGCGCACAAAAAAGTACATAGTAATTTAGTGTGAATGCTGTAAGGTTACAAAAAAAGCACCGTCGCCGTGTTCAGATAGTTTCGTCTTAGATTCAGAAGTACCATCAAACCTCTCTACACGGAGCAGCTACACGCCAATTGTTTTCGAAAAAGGACTTATAGTCACACTAAAACCACATTAGGGAATTGTTTATTCACGAATGACCGTCCGTTCCAGAAGTCTATTGCTGGCCGTGCTTGTGTTGCCGACCGGGATTCCTGATTGATGACGCAATTCGGCATTCAGCGTCCCTGGGGGGGCTTCAGAGCAAGACGACGACGGGACTCGCGAGTCACGTGGGCTTCCCAGCATGCCAGCACACTTAGCAAGTGAATGGCAACTCCAAGTGACGAAAACCGGGAGAGAGAGAGAGAGAGAGAGAGAGAGAGAGAGAGAGAGAGAGAGAGAGAGAGAGAGAGAGAGAGAGAGAGTGGGTGAGTGAGAGAGAGTGGGTGAGTGAGTGAGTGTGTGTGTGTGTGAGAGAGAGAGAGAGAGAGAGAGAGAGAGAGAGAGAGAGAGAGAGAGAGAGAGAGAGTATAGGGGGAAGGAGAGATGCCCCAACTCGAGCTTTACCCACCTCCTGCGCCCCGGCGGCCTCTACGGTGCACAGTGGGCCAGAAGATCGGAGGAGGTGGCCAAAATCCCGGACGCGTTCTGAGCCCCACAGTCGCTAAATGGGACTCGAACCGAACGTGTGACTCCACCAATGGATAGCTCTCTCCGAACGAGGAATCCATTGGTGGGGTCAAACATCCGCGTTCGGGTCCTCTTAAGCATCTGCGTCTGACGGCGTCTAAAGTTTTGTTCGCATGTGCCGGTCTCCTCTGGCCCACCCCTGTGCGGTGTGGTGCAGCGGCCTGTGTGCCGACCCCTTCGCCGGTATTTGGCAATAAGGTTGACCCGGCGGGCAGCGCCGCCGAACTATATGCGATATGAACAGAGATGCCTCAAATAAGGCGGCATATTGCTCCGTCGCGCGCGTGAGAGAGAGATGGAGCGGCGAGACTAGAGTTCGGCGATCCGTCTGCTGGGGCGGCTAGATGGGAAGCCGTCGCTGGAGGGGCACGCCTTGGGGCACGCGTCACTCCGCGGGGAGGGAAGGCTCCTGTCGGTGACAGGTACTGACGGGGAGACCTGCCTCTCTATACTGACTCAA
>CM060086.1:25116849-25239244 GCA_030522485.1 Stenchaetothrips biformis | reverse complement strand
ACATGCCATGGTTTTGTCAGATATAGTGCTGAGAGAGTCCGTATACATGCCCATGGTATAACAGCTGGTTCCGCCTATAAACCCTAGCAATGAATTATTGTATAGATGTATACCATCCTGTACGACAGCATAAAACACTACAAATTACCAAAGGTCAGTATCTTCTTGCCACTGCGCAGGATGGCGAGACAGAAAGTCTCGCTAAGTTTTGGTCAGACCTGAAAGTCTCACCAAAATTTGGTCAGACACATATGTCTCGCCACAAAATGGTGAGACTTTTTTGTCTGACCACAATGTGATCAGACCTTTTAACCCATTCAATACGGTCCATGCGGCCTGTTCCGTGGTCAGACAGAAAAGTCTCACCAATTTGTGGCGAGACATTTTTGTCTGACCAAATTTTGGTGAGACTTTCAGGTCCGACCAAAATTTGGCTCGACTTCTTGTCTCGCCATATTTTGACGCAAAGTCTTTCCATTCAATTTTCAGTGTACAGTATTTGCTACCTACATAGCAGGTATGCAGTATTAACTGCATAATGTAGACAGTTCAGCTGACAGAGCACTCAAACATTCTAAAATGAAACAAATCCTTGTTTCTTTATTCAATGGGACTCTTCGTACCTCTACCGCATCCAGTTAACGACTAAAGTCAAAGGACCTCAAAATAATCCTAACCTAAGCTATCCTATCAAATTTTAGTACTACTGGTCAGCACTTTCAAATTCTACGATTTTTTTGGCGGTTTTAAGGGGCTGTGCCGTGCTACGCTCAGACACCGGCCCCTCTCGGGAACGCATCCGAGCGCCGCACAGTGAACCAGATGGCTGGTGCAGGCAGGCGGCAAACACACACGCTCATTTTCTTACGATGATTTTTATACATAATACGATGATTTGTCACCGTAAGGTATGCTTAAATTTGCACATACGTAATGTGCCTAGTTCACTCCAAAAAAAAGTGTCTTGTCAATGCCGTTAATTTATTACCAGTTTTCACTGTAGGTCAATTCACAGCGTTTACTGTGATCTGCTCACGCGATTCACTGTGATCTTGTTCGCGGTGTTTACTGTGATCTGGTTCACAGTAAACACTGTGAGTTTGACGCCGCTGAGCACCGAAGTACTGCAAATCAGGCTCCAATTCACGGCGTTTACTGTGGCCAGATCACAGTGAACACTGTGACCGAGATCACAGTGAACGCCGTGAACTAGTTCCCAGCAAACGCCGTGAATTGAATAACAGCAAACATTGGTAATAAATTAACGGCATTTACAGGACCTTTTTTGTACAGTGTTGTGTACAAAAGGTATGCATGATTTAGCCGTATTACGCATGTTTCGTACATAAGGTACGGATGATTTCATCGTATTACGCATGATTAAGCGTAAGGTACGATGAATGCATGTTTGCATTTCAACGTATGTTACGCAGACCGTCTGAGCTTAAGAATAAGAGAGTGCACTAGACGCGTTTTGAGCTCCCGAGACGCTTAGCAAGACTCCGTAGCAGGAGCAGAACGTATGACCTCACCAATTGATTCCTCGTTTAGAGAGCAATCCATTGGTGGGGTCCCACGTCAGGTTCGAGTCCTGTTCAGCGACTCTGGACCTCAAAACGCGTCTTCGGTGTCGGCCGCCTGCGCCAGGCCTCTGGTCTACTGTGCGGCCTCTTCCAGGGGCGCATCCGAACGCCGCGCATACTCCGCCCCCCGCACGCAGTCCAGCGTGTCGCCCGGGCCGCCGCTCGGGCCGCGCCGCCGGGCCGCCCTCCCAAACACCCTCGGCGAGGAGGTCGTGGCGGCGTGGCCAAGCCGAGTAACAAATGACAGCGATTTACGGCGGAGAGGGTGTGCAAAACGAGACCGCTAACTACGGGAGCCTGGCAGGCAGGGGGAGGGGGCATCGCCGCCAAACGATTCATCGTGTGTACTTCCCGCCGGTGCCACCTGGCCATTTACTTTGATGCCTTCATCAGGCTCCCGCAGTGCCAGCTTTCTTTTTTTTTATGAACCGCGTCCGCCCTCCCATGCGGATTTTCGGCGCATTTTCGCACGCACTTGAGTATGGAGGGAGGGAATTTTTCTCGGACTTCGTTGCAAGATCGCGATTCGCGACCTGGCTTCAACCGGCTACAGCTGCCTTTAACTGTCTTAAGCTGCCTTTAACTATCTCATACTGGCCTCACCTGCGCACACTAAATGCTTGTGGACTTTTTGAACATGTCAGACTTGTGCATATGTGAGTTATGTACCGATTTGTACAAAATTAGGTAAAGTTTTATAAATACTGACAATATGAAAACATTGTCCAAAATTTATATACTAAATTGTACACAGCTCACATATATGGCTATAGTTATGGACAATAAAAGTACATGAACATTTAGTGTGCAGCACACAGGAGTACGGAATAAGTACGGACGGAAGATGTCTAGTCTACAATTTTCCTGGACCGTCCGTACTTGCCAAGTACGGAACTTTAATATTTTTTCCGTACTCGTTTACATTCCTTCGGAGTCAGTCTGGCGGGCCACCAGGACTTCACTCCAATTCGATTGGTAAGTTTGCTTGCCACTCCAGTGGCGCTCCGTTTTGAATGCCAAAATTTGGCCTTCTGGGCCCAGATTGGCCTCTACGAATGCCAAAATTTGGCATTCCGGTGAACTTGGACGCCAAATTTTGGCATTATAAAAGGCTAATCCGGCCCAGATTGCCAAATTTTGGCATTCAAAACGGAGCGCCACTGGAGTGGCAAGCAAACTTACCAATGGAATTGCAGTGTTGTCCGTCGCCGTATCTCTCAGCCCATCCTCGTCCTACGGCCTTTCTTCGAGGCCGTGGCGTGGCGCACAGTGGGCCAGCAGACCGATGGAGGCGTACAGAACATCAGACGGGTTTCGAGCTCCAGAGTCGCTAAATAGGGCTCGAACCGAACGTGTGTCCCTTCCAATCGATTGTTCTTCATCGAGTACTCCATTAGTTGGGTCACACGTTCGGTTCGAGTCTATTTAGTGACTCTGAAGCTCAAAACGCGTCTCAAGTTTTGGCCGCTTGCGCCAGTCTTCTGGTCCACTGTGTGGTGTGGCGTCGCGTAGCGTCGTGGTGCGAACTAAGTTGTCTTCGCAACAATCACTTAGCGGCCCAACCCCTGGGCCTCGACGCACCATTCGCTTTTTTCATCCCCCCTCCCCCCCACGCCTCCCCCTCCCACCGTCCTCTCTCCTACCGCCCTGCGGGGAAAGTCGTGGCGTTGTGCAACCTGGACAAATCGGGCTGTAATTCTCGGTCAGTAACATCTGCACGGTCCCACCGCGCCTCTCCGCGCTGAGCTTCCAGAGACACGCACATTCGCACGCAAACACAGCGCGCACACGCTCACACACGCCCGGCGCACGCACGCGCACAGGGACTAGATCAATCAGTGCCCTCCCCTCCTCTCCCTCCCCCACCCCCTTTTTGAGGCACACCGGATGCCTATTAAACTAAATGCTTAATTTATTCATTAGCGAGACTGAGCGAGGCGGGACGTGAGGCGGTCGGACGGCCACTCCAAGGGGCGGAACGGCGCGCACAGTGAGCCGGAGACAATCCCGGACACGTTTTGAGCCCCAGAGTCGCTAAATGGGACTCGAACAGAACGTGTGATCCCATTATCAATGGCATCCTCGTTTCGGAGAGCAATCCATTGGCGGGGCCACACAATCGGTTCATGATTCTTTGTGATTTACGAAGATACTTCATAAACCCACGAACATTCATCGTGAATTCACGAAGATCCTTCATAAATTTACGAAGGATCTTCTTCGTGAATGTGCGAAGGAATTTGGGGCAACTTTTGTCAAAAAGCACCTCTGTTAGTTCGCAATTGATTTTCTTTTTACAGTAGCTGCCCTGCAACTGAAGTCCCCCCAACACCATGGCCCTGCTCGCGGTGTTGACAAACGGAACAAAAAGTAATTATATCCCTTGGTGTCGAATAACATTTTCGTTATCAGTCCAATTGACACGCTTTCGCGTCCCCCCTGCTCCCTACAGACATCTTCCCCTTCACTGCCACCGCGAATAACGCTAACAACGACGAGCGTAATTGAAAAGCGAGCCGCCGCAAATCGCTTTTCCTGATCTGCTCTGTCCGTTTCTGACCGCCCCCCCCCTCCCACCCCCCCTTTTCCCTTGGCAAGTCCGCCCCCATTTGTTTGTCCCCTTTGTGACTCATAAACGTGAACAGAGTGCTTATTTTTCCTGAACGCTTCGGCGCAGCAGCCTGGTGTGGCCCGCGGGACGGGACTATATGCCCTGCGACCCTCTGCCCGCGCCACTGTTCGTTTTTTGCTTTTGTTTGTGTGTGTGTGTGTGTGTGTGTGTGTTCTGTCTGTCTGTCTGCGTGTCTCTGTGTAGGTGAGTGTGTGGGTTTCTGTGTGTCAGAGACAGAAAGAGAGAAAGGGAAAGAGGCAGACAGCGAAAGTGCCATCGTGTGTGCGCGGCGCATGTCTTTAGCCAAGGGGTATACCCCCCATATATGAAACCTGTATTACGCGTAATACACGTAACCGTAATACTATTTTGGGGCCAGATGCGACCGAAGTGCCGTGATACACGTGTAATATCGCCGTAATACAGCATAGTAGTGTGTATACACACTAAATAACCTTGTACTTTTTCCGTGCATAGCGTTTGCACGAAATTAAACATGCGCGCGAAATGCACGAATCCGTGCAACAACAACAACGCATACTTTCGTGCTTAGTTGCGCACAAATTCGTGCATTTTAAATCGCGTCAGGGAGCGCCGCAGGCCAAGGTAGGTGTCACGCCAGGCGTGGATTGTCGTAACTGGCGCAGCATCGCGAAGCCTGTTACGACAAGACACGGTCTGGCGCACACTTACCTTCTTAAGTTCAGTTGTCAAAGCTGTGGCTGCGAACCTGGAAATTTATAATTCGTAATTTTTTCGAAATTTTATTAAAAATACCAATTACCTAATGGTATGTCGTCGTATCTTGCAATGGTGTCCCAAAATACTGACGGTAAAAACGATACCTGCACTGCTAGAAACAATCACAGTATCAATACGGAAAAAAGTACCGCCAATCATTTTCCGGCCCCTACACTGAGAATGAAAGAGTCTTGATCAATACCCATTTTTGGGTGAGGAACACTTTATCACCCGAATTCGGGTGAGGAAGTTTCCTCGCCCAAATTTGGGTGAGGAAGACTTCCTCGCCCAAATTTGGGTGAGGAAGACTTCCTCACCCAAATTTGGGTGAGGAACGGGTATTGGCTACCTATATGGCTACATAGTATTCTCACCCGACTTTGGGTGAGGAAACCTTCCTCACCCAAATTTGGGCGAGGAAACCTTCCTCACCCAAATTTGGGTGATGAAGAATTCCTCACCCTTATTTTTAGTCATGATCATGACTCTTTCATTCTCAGTGCTAGCGTTATGATAACGGTTTGGGGAGGGTCTAAAAAGAGGTACGGTGAGGTCAAAGAGAAGGCACGGTGAAATTGTAAACCAGAACGGTGAAAAGGAATCATCATATCATAATACGGAATACGGACCGGCAGACTGTTAACACCACCGTGCCCTCTCTTTGACCTCACCGTACCTCTTATTAGACCGTTCCCAAAACCGACGGCTGAACCGTTGTTTTAAAATATATTTCCGTGATTTGTGTCATGGAGAAGACAGATCTGTTGATACGGAAAGACTTTTGCAGTCAATAACGCCAATGTTCCGTTAATCCAAAGCTGTTTACAGAGACGGATTCATTTTTTTATCCCTTTCAGTCAGTCCGTGGGTTCCCTAACAAAACTTCACCGTTTGAATTCCGTCATGTCACCCTTATTTCTAACAATGTGGTTTTCCCAGGAACTCCCTGGAAATCGCCTATGTCTTTACTACAGGCTTCCTGGAAAAACCGGGAACTGTTCCTGCCATGCTAGGAAGCAAAATAATTTCTTTAAATATCCTCACTTTTTCATCGGGATTTTTTTAGGAATAGTGGGAATCCGGAATCATGTGTTCACCAAAATAAGAAGTAACCCCTCGTCTTTGCCGCGGCATCCAGTTTGCAAGCGTTTATGCGATTCGGGTTTTCCCCCCCTCTCCGTCAACGTGTTAGCGCCGTACAGGTTTATTTTTGCGTGCCGCTATCTATCCCACCTCCCCCTCCTCTCCGGTTTTGCCAAACCACTGGACGTGTTGTGGCCGTGCCAGGGGTAGTCGAGTGTGTGCGAGATAGGCTTCCGATACGGATAAATCGTCCGTCAGTGACACAACAGCGCCGCATAAAAATCGAAAAGAGGTTGGAGTTGAGGGGGAGGAGGAGAAGGTTCCGGTGCGCAAGAGAGCAAACGAGGCGACAATGGCAACGAGTGCGACAGCCTGGCAGGCAGGCAGCACGACAGGCAGCACGGCAGGCAGGCAGGCCAGGCGGCAGACAGGCAGCCCAGCAAGCAGGCATCCCGCACACTCACCTGCATCCGCGCTGTCTACCCCCGAGGCGCTCAGAAGCAGCCAACCATTGTGGGGCAGTCTCATCTTTCTTCGGAACAAGTTATTATCACCCTTTTTTGGCGATACTACTCTACAATCTCAACAGTGTACTCAGTACACTCTGTTCAGCGTGTACTCACAAGCACACTCCCATGAGAGTGTACTCAGATGAGTACACTCTAATAAGAGTATGCTCAGATGAGTTAGACTCTTAGGAGAGTGTGCTCAGATGAGTACACACTGAAGCACGCATTGCAGTATATGCAGCTGTACGTGTGTACTTATCTGACTACACTCTCGTTTGAGTGTCCTCATGAGTACGCGCTCATGGGAGTGTACTCGTAAGCACACGCTGAAGAGAGTGTACTGAGTACACTGTTGAGTTTGCAGAGTACATTTGTACATGACCTTGTATCGGTGATACATTTTTGCATCGCCAAAACTTGGTCAGACCTGCGTGACTACCCTTTGAATTTTCAGTGATCTCTTGGATATTTTGTAGTGAGTCGTGTCCACCTTCACATGCAGCGGTGGCCCGAGCCCCTCGTCTCGTTGGCGGGGAGCTGGGGGGTCAAGCGGAAGGGGCGGCGAGGCACAGTGGGCCAGAAGACCAGTGGAGGTGGTCAAAATCCCGGACGCGTGTTTAGCTCCAGAGTCGCTACATAGGACTCGAATCCAACTATGAAAAATATAGTGTGCTCGGAATTTCGATAGCTCGAAGTGGCTATGCCAGCCTCACTGCAGTTGGCCAAACTTGGACGCTGAATTTTTCATAGTTGGAGTGCCGCACAAATTTTCGGACAGAGTCCATTGGAATGCTCAAATTAAGGCGAACAAGATGGTGTGCTTGGAATTTCGATTGCTCGGAGTGGCTATGCCAGCTTTACTCCTATAAGGCAATTTGGACGCTGAATTTTTCATAGTTGGACTGCCGCACAAATTTTCGGACAGAGTCCATTGGAATGCTCAAATTAAGGCGAACAAGATGGTGTGCTTGGAATTTCGATTGCTCGGAGTGGCTATGCCAGCCCAGCAGCCACAGTGGAATGAAATAGCTGGATATTTTACACTAGGATGGCCGCACAAATTTCGCGGTTATTGCCAAACGGACGCTCAATTTACGCTCAAATTATTGGTGTAAAGCTTTTTAATTGTGCGTCATGTGGCTATGCCGGCGTGAAATTGGCATCACCAATAAACATATGGCGATACACGCTTTGATATCGACGCACAAATTATGTACCTACGGCCATTTGAACGCTCAAATAACGCTCAAATTATTGGCATATATCTTTCTAATTGTGCATCAAGTGGCTATGCTAACTTCACGCAGCTCAGAAAGCTAGCGCATATCCCAACAATAAGAATTGGGCTGGGGCGGGATAGTGAATGGTGGTGCCTATGCCTGCCTGCCCATGCCTGCCAGACAATGTGCGCGGAACATCAACAATGCCTCCCCGCGCACAGCCCCAGCGGAGCACGGCCACTCGCGCGCGGGGTGGCATTGTCGCAGGCCGGCCTGCAGCAGTTCCTTGCACGTGGGTGAAGCGGGTGAGGCCAAAGCCTCTAGGACCACTCTACGTACTTTGCTCATCGAGAATTAACACGTACTACGGCAGTAGAGACGTAAACCTATCCGGGTACTCCTGCAGAAGTATATTTTCATGCTGATATCCCTCTGTAGATTAAAGACCAGAAACAAAGGAAGATATGGGGAAACTTGGGATAAATTACTGTTCTGGGAGCTTCACATCAATAAGCTCAAAACAGAACTACCAATTTAGACAAAACATGAGGAGTATCATCTGCTTCCATTACCGTCCATGGAATGGGATTTTTTAAACAGAAGTATCTTTGCAGTGCCCAGTTCCGCCACGGCACAGTCCAGCCGTGTCGTCGTTGCGTTAGCGCACCGTTAAATAATCGTTGTTTGCGTTGTTTCGAGCGACGCAGCGCAAACGCGCTTTTCTTCGCTTTTCTTTGAGAGAAACCGCGTGAGTGCGCAACGTATTGCGCCTTCATTGCGGCGCGGCCGGGGCGATCGACGAGGCGGGGCGTGGCGGGGCGGGGCGGGGCGGGGTGAGGGGTAGCGTCTCGAGACGTTGTGTTCGCCCGTCCCCGAAATCGCGACCGCTTCTTTATACTCAATTACGATGTTATCGAGAAAGCCATTTTACATTGTAATAGCGGGGGCATTTACTGCAAACACGGCCGCGCCGCGGCGCCTCCATCGAGGCCCTCATCGGGGCGCAGCATGCTGTCTCCCTCGCACCCTGGCTCGCAGTGGGTCAGAAGACCGGTGGAGGCAGTCAAAATCCCGGACGAGTCTCGAGCTCCAGAGTCGTCAAATTGGACACACTAAACTAGGGGTACGCGCCGTTTAGTTTGGGCGCGTAGTAGGCGAGCGATGCGAGTAGGCAACACCTGCCATGCGATAAACCTCGATGCCGTGGGCTTGCCAACCCGCAAGGCACGCAATTGAACCCCCCCCCCCCCTCCGATAGCTGCCTGAAAGGTAGGCAAAACGCCGCCCTTTGCCCCCGATGGGAAACAATAATTCGAAGTTCAATCCGCGTAACAGTATACGAAATGCGCGAATGGCTTATATTGGGAGAAATGGAGGTCTGACACAAATGCTCTGCAAACTAAACTGTGTACTCAGTACACTCTCTGTAGCGTGTACTCATGAGTACACTCCTATGAGCGTGTACTTATGAGCACACTCCCACGAGAGTGTACTCAGATGAGTACACACCTACAGCTGCATACTGCCAGGCGTGCTTTGGTGTGTACTCATCTGAGCACACTCTCATCAGAGTGTAGTCATTTGAGTACACCCTCTTGGGAGTGTGTCCATCTGAGCACACTCTCGTTGGAGTGTGTGTGTGAGGACACGCTGATCAGAGTGTACTGAGTACACTGTTGAGTTTGCAGAGTGGGAGTGATTTGTTTTATCAGCACACCATAACAGCTGGGATCAATGCCTAACCGGGTATACGGGTCAGGGGAAAATTTTGAGGTCATATATCTCAGAACCCTTTTGAAAACCATCCTGCTCTTTATTTTGTTTTATTTGCAAATGCAAAAGCACCATATTTGAGACTTGGCCGCCGGTATGAAAAATTGATACACTGCTATTGCTACCAACCGAACAACGCTAATAACCTAATTCAAAAAGGTATTTTGAATATTTCAAACGGTGCTTGTCGGTAAAATAAGATAAACTCCCCCTGTCGGAGCTTTGGGAGATTTTCGGTGCAAAACTTGGTAACTATTGGTGGTGTAGTTGCTGAGGAACGTGAGTGCGCACATACAGGCGGACAGTCACACTGCAAAGCTAGTGGTAAGTTTGCTTGCCACAAATTTGGCAAGCTGTTTTGAATGCCAAAATTTGGCAAGCTTTGACCTGGAATCCTCAGAAGCTTGCCAAATTTTGGCAAGCTGGTGAGTATTTTCGGGCCAAGCTTGCCAATTTTTGGCATTCAAAACGGCTTGCCGATTCTGTGGCAAGCAAACTTACCACTGGATTTGCAGTGCACACGACGAGTCAGTTTTTGGTGCGCCCAAACACAGCAAAGGCTCGCTATCGCTCGCCAATTACTATGTACTTTTATGCGTGCGAGATTTCCACAAAATTGTGCATGCGTTTTGAAATGTTGTAGCGCATAAAATTCGTGCATATTGAAACGCAGGCGCAACTTTGTGCAAAGGTTGTGCACAAAAAAGTACATAGTAATTTAGTGTGAACTCAAATCGAACGTGTGACTCCATTAATGGATTCCTCATCCTGAGAGCAATCCATTGGTGGGGTCTCACGTTTGATTCGAGTCCCATTTAGCGACACTGGAATTTGGCCTCCTCCAGGGCCTCGTGAGAGCGAGAGAGGAGGGGCATGGCGCTATTATAGCACCGTTCGGAATCAGCCTGCACACTGGTTCAACTAAGGCGTAACAAATTTTTGAGTCCAAATGTCCCGAACGGGCTTGCCAACTCCCCCCCCTCCCTCTCCCTCCCCCTTCCCCTCAGCCCTTCTTAGCATTCCTTGCCGGGGCCAATTTTTCCCGGGTGACGCGCTGCGCAGGTTTAGCGCGCTTCAGCGACAGACGGATTAGCATAATTTGTTCGCTCCTTATCCGGGCGTCGTGACTGATTCACCGCACGAGATTCTTTCCCGTCTCCATCATTGCCCATCGTAAGAAACAAGTTTTTTTTTTGTATTTTTTTGTAACTTTTGCACGAAAAAAGGAAACAAACGACACGCTCTTTTGCGCGTTGCGGCGACGCGGTCTAGGTGGGCCTGCCCACCCACCACGCTCACCTCGTTGCCAAAAGTGCGCTGTGCCACGGCTCATTTGCTTGCTCCCTCCTTGGACTGTCTCTCTCACCCGGCCTACTTCCCCTCACACTTCCTTCATCAACCGCACACTCAATTATGATCTTATCGTCGCAGGCTATTATACGCGCCAGTCAGCCTAGAGGGGTGCCTACACTGACGCGCGCACGCGCGTGTGTGTGTGTATGTATGCCGGCACTGATATTCAACGAATGTGACGTCATATTCGTCAGAATATGCATTTTGTCAAGTTCGTTTGAATATGATGCCACATTCGTTTTAATGTCGACCCAATGGCGAAGGTCAACTATCTCGGGAACTAAGTGGTTGATTGCAGTACCCTTAAAACCCAAATAACACTAATTCTTTCAGGAATTAGTGGTGTCAATTTCAACCATCTAATACAGAACCTCTATCTTCCAGATTATTCAAGTTTTCGCTCTCCTGAAAAATCAGAGATCATGGACTTACGTCACTCTGCCAAAGTATCAGTGATAAGCTCGGGTGTATACATGGGCCGGGGAGAGGCGGAAAGACGGTGCCGGTCAGGCTTTCGTCCGTCTGCCCGGCTGGTAGGCGGCGGGACCTGGACGCGGCACAAAACGACCAAACTCAAGCCACCGCACTGCAATTCAAAGGGTGAGACGTCTCACCCATTTTCGGCGATACAAAAAGTCTCACCGAAAAATAGTCATACACGAATGTATCACCGAAAAAAAGGTCGTACACAAATGTATCACCGAAAAATGGTCAGACATCAGTGAGATGGGCCCTTGTTTTCCTGAGGAAGTATCACTCTTTTTCGGTGATACATTTGAGTACGACCTTTTTTCGGTGATACATTCGTGTACGACCTTTTTACGGTGATACACTTTAGTATCACCCTTTTTCGGTGAGACAGTTCTGTCTCACCCCTCAGGTGGTGAGATGTATCACCATTTGATTTACAGTGCGTTTAGGGATCGGCCCCCGGCGCAAATGGTCATTTTCTGGCCCGGATTATTTTACTCAGGTAGACGCGGCGCAGGATACTCCTATAAACTCTGCATACAACGCAGACACTCAGAGACAAGTGCTATCAGCAGGTGTTCGACTATCACGCCCTGTACAGTAGTGGCTGCCTCAAGAGCAAATTCAAATGAAATAAAATGAAGTTATCAGCTGTGACAGAAATCCAAAGTCCTCATTCGGTGGTTCCAAGGGTTCTAGGAACCAAGTCCGATATCCTAAAGTCCGCGAGCTCGAAATTCGATATCCTGAGCTCCGCGGGTACAAAGTTCGATGTCCTGACACCCAAAATTGAAAGGCGGTACAAATGGACTAAAAAAAGGCCTTACACTTGCCATTATTGCTGCCAATCATAGGCGTTCATTTACCGTCCCAACTATTCCATCAGTGCTGCCAACCAAAATAGAAAGGAGGTACGTGGGTCAAAATAGGCGATATTAATATTACCGCCTTTGGAAAGGCGGTACAAAATGAAGTCCGGAGAGAAAATAATGGCGAGGTGGTAAATAGCGGTTATAGTTTATACCGCCAATGCAGATTAAAAATATCTTGTATCGTCATTCCAGGAGACAAATCTCAACACCGCCAGGCCATAGATAGCAACCAGCAATCTTAGTCTCAGTAACCACCACTTACCTGTAGTGCATTGGTATGTCATGCTTCGACGGGGTATGCACTAGTGTAATAGTCGGGTCGCTCAATCCGTAATAGTGCGCGCATGAGTTCGCGTAATAGCCAAAATTGTCAGGGTTTTGCCCCTGCGTTTGGCCCTAGCGTCAAACCTCCTTTTAACTCTTAAAAGTTTTCTTATATCGACGGTAATGTGTTAACACAAATTTAATTTGTCACTCATCCGTTCCTAAGATATTTTTGTTCATTTTTCAGTTGCAACTTCTCTCTTCATCTTTACTCGAAGTGCTTCCTTTCGACATCCGAAGCTGAGAGACCGGCGCTTTGCTAGCTTTTCCTTTTCTCATAAGGGCCCATGCAATTTTCAATCACTGACTGCTCAAAATTTTATTCGCAAAGGGGTATTTTTCTCGTTGGCATTGGATTCAGAGCACTTAAAACTATAACCTCACACAAATTCACGTTTTTATCTTTAAACGACCTGCATATCGTTTCTACTACCTTAATATATGGCACCAATAATAGGAACGGCTGATCATCACACGCAGACATGAATGACTTTTCATTTCAAATCAGTAAATTTTGGTCAACACCATATTTTGTATAAGATAATGAGTAACACCATTATTCTTGAAATACATAGACATTCAGATAACACAATCAATTTGTTCTTCCAGCTATGAAACACTTTTACAAGTTCCTTCAATTCTGTCCACTGTAAATGTTTTCAAGTGCTTGATGGAGAGACGTTAGTTGGCCCGCAGCTAGGTTCAGATATTTGAGGCGCTACGAGGCGTGTCAACCCATGCAACACACTTTCGCGTTCCTTTTAGCTCTTTTGGTGGTTCACAGATCGACTGTTGTTTTGAAATTCCAAACCAGTTATAAAAGTTTTGAAACTAACTCAACGAACATGATAAGCAAGGTAGGTGTACGCCAGACCGTGTCTTGGCGTAACAGGCTTCGCGATGCTGCGCCATTTACAATCCTCGCCTGGCGTTACACCTACTCTACAAATCGAAAAGCGTACATTGTATGCTCTACCTGGAGCATGCCTGCAAGCACGCTCTAGCTAGCGCATGCCTGCCAGGCACGCTTTAATAAGTGCATACATGCCATGTACACGCTAACTGGAGCAGACGACTCCCTATCCCTTATGCACTAGATGTATCTGCAGTTAGCGTGTACATGGCAAGAATGCACTTATTAAAGCGTGCCTGGCAGGCAGGCATGCGCTAGCTAGAGCGTGCTTGCAGGCATGCTCCAGGTAGAGCATACAATGTACGCTTTTCGAATTGTAAAGTACCTTGGCCTGCGGCGCTCTCTGCTTGCCTTCGGCAAACTGTTACAAGGTTTGCCGAGGCAATGAGTAGTGCACCACGTGACAAAGGGTCGAAATAGATTATGTTAGAAAATTCGGGTCCCTACGCGGTTGACACTTTTGTCGGGAGTCGAAACGGATTTCATTTCCGTCATCAGCACCTTCCAAGACATACGAATCTAGGTAAAAATGTCTCAAAAATGTTAAGTCACTGAAAAGTTGCACTTTTTCTGCCGCTTTTTTTAAGTGTTTTTTCGTTGTTACGACTAAATGAATTGAGATAGAAAGCTAAATTTTTGCAAGTGGTGAGCTAAGGACATGCCTCATAACCCTGCGAAATCTCAGTCAGATCGGCCGAGCCGTCCAGGAGGAGTAGTGCTGACACACACACACACACACACACACACACACACACACACACAGACAAAAACTTTTCAACCCCAGTGGAGTAACTGGCTTCGCTAATCGCTCAGCCAACATCAGAAAAGCAGACAGAAAGAATCAGGAGTGTCACGCTCAAAATTCGCCAGAATAAAATGAATTTTGTCAAGTTTGTTTGAATACGATGCCACATTCGTTATAATATGGACCCAACGTTCAAACGAACGGGGAAGTCAGTGAAAACCGTGGGAAGACAATGATGGAAGTGCGTGGAAATCGTGGGTAGACAATGAAAGTGGCAAGGAAGTGCGTAGAAACCGTGGGAAGACAATGAAAGTGGCGGGGAAGTCAGTGGAGGTCAGAAGACGTCGTGGGAAGTCATTTTGACGACTGAGATAGTGAGTGGAAGTGTTTGGACGAATATGGACGCAATTCGAAGAGTTGGGAAGCGTGTGGAAGTGAAAAATGACTTCCAAGTGATATCCCAGTTCTATCGACGAAACTCCAAAACTTTGATAAAATGAGACTTATTGTGACGTCCTAGAACTTCTGATTTTCTATCGACTGGCGAAACGCGTATGTTGATATCTCTGATAGATTTGGCGCAGGAAAATAATTCTTGAGAATGACGAACGTCCAATGGTACTTGACCAAATTATGACGTACGTCCATCCGTACCTCACAAACAATCGTACTTTGACCCAAATGACGAAAGTACCGGATACAAATACAGCTGCAGTCTAACTTTACTTTCCCGTAAAGCCGAATATTCATCAGTACAGTGATGCATTGAGCATTGATCACGACGTCGCCTGAGTTGAATATACTCAGTTATTTTGTATCAGCAGACAAGTTGGACTTTCGCCATTATGTCGAAATAGGTTGGACTTCCGTCGTTATGTCGCAGTACGGTTGGGCTTTCGTCGGTTTGTCTAAGTGCGGTTGGACTTTCATCATTTAAACCTGATTTTTCGTACGTGGAGAAATGGCGAATGTGCACTATCTCGGAAACGAAGCGGTCGATTACAGTACCCTTTAAACCCGAATAACACTTATTCTTCCAGGATTCATTGGTGTCAATTTCAACGACCTATTTCCTCTATCTTCGAGCTCAATTATTAGTCTAGTTTTCGCTCTCCTAAAAAAACCAGAGATCACGGACCTACGTCAAAGTATCAACAAGGTAGGATTACGCCAGACCGTGTCTTGTCGTAACAGGCTTCGCGCTGCTGCGCCAGTTTCGACGATCCACGCCTGGCGTTACACCTACCTTGGCCTGCGGCGCTTCCTGCTTGCCTTCGGCAAGCTGTTTTAAGGTTCATTCACTGAAAATGTTACGGTCGGACACATGGCCAAATTATGGCGTGACAAAAAGTCACGCTAAAAATTGGCGTGACAGGAAATTCACGCCAAAAAATGGCATGACATGTTAGTCACGCCGTCATGTGGCGTGAATGGCAGTGCGTTTTACGAGAAAAGTCATGCCGAAAACCGGCATGACAGGAAATTCACGCCAAAAATTGGCGTGAATTTCTGAGTCACGCCGATTTTGGGCATGACTTTTTGTCATGCCGTTTTTTGGCGTGACACTTTATTCACGCCCCTAAAACGGCACGAAGTCACGCCGATAGATTTTCAGTGTTGAGGCAATGAGTAGTGCGCTACGTGATGAATGGTCGTATAAAAATATTCTATTCGAGGTAGCCCCTACGTGGTTGACACTTTGGTCAGGGGTCATAATAGATTTCCTTTTCGTCATCAGCACGTCAGCACGTTCCAAACCATGCGAAACCATGTAAAAATGTCTCTTCAATGAAAAGTCACAAAGAAAGTTGCACTTTTTCTGCCGGTTTTTTAGTGTTTTTTCGTCGTTACGACTGTATGAATTAAGATAGAAAGCTAAATTTTTGCAAGTGGTGAGCCAAGGACATACCCAATACCCCTGCAAAATCTCAGCCAGATCGGCCGAGCCGTTCAGGAGGAGTAGTCCGGACAGACAGACATGCAGACAGACAGACAAACATAATTTTTCAACGCCACTCGAGTAATAATAAGCTCTGCATACCGTTACGCAGACACTCCAAGACAAGTGCTGTCAGCAGGTGTTCGACTGTCACGCCGTGTGCAGTAGTGGCTGCCTCCAGAGCAATTCAATCTTTAATCAAATCAAACTTGAAATGATTAGCAGTGACAGAAATCCAAAGTCCTCTTTCAATGGTTCCAACGGCCGACGTTTCGCGCTGTCGTGGGGAGAGCGCAGCTTTGTTATTTCACTAATGAGACCTCCTCTAGCGCGCTTCTAACTTTCTGGCCAATTTGTCACTTGTTAACCAGGTAATTTGCGAGGGGGTAAACACTTCGAGAAACCGTGTACAGACTACTCGGTATTACGCTGTATTACGGTGGTATTACACGTGTATTACGGCATTAAAATGCTAAATTTTGCCACATTTGACCCTAAAATGGTATTACAAATACGTGTATTACGCGTAATACACGGCTGTTTTGTACAGGGCATTACGAAAGCGTTTACCCTCTCGGTAATTTGTGCAATCAAAAACGTTTTTTCTGTTCCTTAGAGAACTACTAATGAACTGTTATTAAGTAGTGTACTGACAATTTAATTTTTGTAAATAATTTTACAAAATAAATTGATGATGCTTTCAAATACTAATTATCCTTGCTTAAACGAACATACTTTTAATGAGGAAAAAGTTAATAACGCGCAGAGAGTGTCATATTCGTTACAACGTAAATTTTACTACGTTAGAAACGCGTTCAAAACGCGTCTAGAGCTTTGGCCGCCTGCGCCGGTGTTCTGGCACTGTGCGGCGTGCGCAAATGGGGCCGGCCCCGACTCCGCCATTAGCTTGACTCCATGACCTGAGCCGATAACTCCGTCAGGCTGGGGAGGTTCGCGCACCTAAGGCCCGAGTGGCATCTGGAATCCAGCTTATCGCACAATGCCTTCGGGGGTCTGGGACGGTTGTCATAATCGGGTGGGGTGGGGCGGGGAAAGGCGTGGCGGGGTTGCCAAGTGACGGAGCCAAACCAGTCACGTCAGGCGTGGGAGGCACGAGAGCGTGGCTGTCGCAGATAGGCAAAGTCTTGGCCGAGACTCCCACTGTCTTGCCAGTCCCACTGTGCGTGCTGTCGCCCAGAGGAGCCACCGCATGGCTATGGCCGAGGGCTCAGACTACACTGTCAGACATTCAACGAATGTGACGTCATATTCGTTAGAATGTAAATTTTGTAGCGATCGTTTGAGTACGATGTCACACTCGTTTGAACGTGACACGGCCGTTTAATGATACAGGAAGCGGAAGAAGGGGTTAACTTAAGTTCATTCTGTGACCTCTTATCAGTCTATCAATTAAAGATGAGCGAAAATTTGGTCGAAAATGAAGTGTGGGGAAACAAGTCCCATCTTCTTGCATGATGGATGACATTCACGAAAACGGTCTCCCACCTGCAAGTTTGAACCGTGCAAAAGTGCTCGGTTTCAACTCGATTGAACCCCTTCCGCTTCCCGGATCAATAAGGATGTCACATTCATTTGCACGTGGATCAAGATTCAAACTAACACTGAGAATGAAAGAGTCATGATCATGACTAAAAATATGGGTGAGGAATTCTTCATCACCCAAATTTGTGTGAGGAAGGTTTCCTCGCCCAAATTTGGGTGAGGAAGGTTTCCTCACCCAAATTCGGGTGAGAATACTATGTAGCCATATAGCTAGCCAATACCCGTTCCTCACCCAAATTTGGGCGAGGAAACTTCCTCACCCAAATTCGGGTGATAAAGTGTTCCTCACCCAAAAATGGGTATTGATCAAGACTCTTTCATTCTCAGTGAACGTAACATCTTCAACCGAACGTGACAAAATTCACATTATAAACGAATATCCGGTCACATTACTGAGTCCGGCAAATCCTAGACGAGGTAGACGTCTTGACGATTATGTTTTGGGATCCGAGATAACAAGGCAAATCGACTTGGACACGTTTACATCCATTTCGGACTTCATCCTAAAGAAAAGGCAGAACGTAACACCTGTCCGAAAAAACTCAAGACCGGCGACGGCCCACCCCTAGTGTCTCCTCCTTCCTCTGACGGCGGCTTCGCTTGAGGTTTCTTTGTTTGTCTTTCCCCTGCAACCCTCCTCTCCGCTGCGGCGCGGCCGCGTGCCGGGCCACACAGTGGGCCGGCTGGCCGGGCGGAGGGAGGCAAAAATGACGGCCGCGGTGAATCCCCGCGACTACATTTCACAGTTAATCTGTCCGGGGATCTGCGGCGCACCTGGGGACTGGGGGGCGGAGCGTGGCGCGGTGAGGGAGGAGGCGGTGGACCGCACCACAACTATGGGAAAAGTTACCGCGTTCGGAAAGACGCCAGGAGAGATAAAGCGGCCCGCTCCTCAACTCGCTGTAATGTATTCAAATAGCGAGGTATTTATGTGGCAGCCCGGCGGGCAGGGCGGGTTGCCTGAGTTGCCTGAGCTGCTGTTCGTGGTCGGGCCGGGGTTGGTGGTGGAGGTGGTGGTGAGGCAGAAGATCTGTGGGCAGGCACAACTCCGAACACTTTTCCACTTGTGTAAATGGGATCAGGATTTTCTGATGACCACTTTCTGGATCAGAAAATAGAAGATCAGAAACGAACCTGATGCTTTTTCGAACACCTTTTCTGATAATTTTTGTCCTGACCCTGATCGCCTTTCTGATCACACGTGGCTCTGATCACCTCGGATCTGATCATCACTAGAGTGGAATCAGAAATTGGGTTATCAGAAATGTAACGGCATCTGACTCTGAATATTTTCATGGTCATGTCAAGGATCATGTAAAACGGAGATGAGGGGCATTTCATCCCAGTTCAGCCACTTTGTAGGTCACCATTCCGGGATCTTAATGAATTTTTCTTATGGGTAGACCTTATAAAAAAAAAACGTTCTGTGCAAAATATCACGCAAATCGGCCCAGTTTTTTCTGAGAAAAGCGCCCGCCAATGGGCGAGCCAGTTGGGTTGCCTCTCCTGTAGAGGCGCTCCTAGTTTTCGTTTTTCGTGGGTCTAGGAGACTTGTGCAAAGAATTTCGATTGCACCTTTCCTAAGGGGAATCCGCAATCTTAGAGAAGGGTCAAAAAGACTCATCTGAACAAAGCTACCCATGCCGCGTAGAGCCTAATAATTAAATAAAAAAAATTAAAAAAATCCATTGCTAAGCATTGCATGGTGTTCCCGCACTGGAATATTTCTTTTCAAGATGTATGATGTGAAGGTTAAAAACTGGGAAGTGGAAAAACTAACGCATTTCACTGTGTTCCTGCACTAGAACGTGTAAAAAGTATGCTGCAAAGACAAGAGGTTTTAAGTCGGAACCACATTCTAAATGTCTTACGGTGAAAGGCTGCACCAACATATTATGATGCAGATTTTCTCCATAGTACAAGGAAAACTCCTTAAAATATCTATAAGGTACAAAGAATATTCAAAGGTACGTTAAAAAGGCAGCTGCACCACCATATTATAGAGAATTTTCTCTATAATATGGAGAATCTTCACTGTAAGACATGGTGCAGAAAAAGGGGTAAATTTTATTATTTGAGGATGAGGTTGGCAACAATGTGCTCGGCGTCTGTGCCTGTGAGGAAATGGCCAGGCGAAGTTAGGAGACGATGGAATAGTCGCGCATTTAAACAGTCCCTCCATTGTTATTAAAGGCAGGACGTTTGGTCTTTTTTGATAAGGCAGTTTGCTTTCAACTGAACCAGGTTTGGCCGGAAGTGGTTTCTACTGGTCGATTTGAATTGAGCGCATGGGCAGTTTTCACTTTTCGAATTTCCCGCGGTTCTGCTTTGGCAAGTGTCATTGATGAAGTGGCTGCTATAGGAAAAATTCTTCATGTTTTCGTTATTTCTGTTTAACATAGACGATTTATTGTTCATTTGATGGTACAGGAAGATTTGTTTCGAGAATTGCTAAATTTTTCATTTGAATCATTTTTCGATTGGAGCTACAAATCAAGGTGTTTCATTGTTGCAAATTTATGTTTTCGTTGTTTATGGTAAAATCCAACGAACGATTTTCTTAAAAAACTGAGTTTCTTAGTTTTTAAACACATTGAACATTGTGGCAATGGTCACACGTGCGTACGAGAGGGCACAAAAGTCAGTCCCAAAAGCGAGAACAA
This sequence comes from Stenchaetothrips biformis, assembly GCA_030522485.1. Taxonomy (NCBI): domain Eukaryota; kingdom Metazoa; phylum Arthropoda; class Insecta; order Thysanoptera; family Thripidae; genus Stenchaetothrips; species Stenchaetothrips biformis. The sequence continues at coordinate 25,218,881 of CM060086.1, read as the reverse complement.
TAGGGGTTCTTTGGAACCCCTGAAGAGGAAAAAAAAAAAAGAAAAAGCAAGCTGAGGAGTCATTTAGGGCCCTGCTTCAGTGCCAATGTTAGATATTCACAACGGCTTGCCAACTTGGCACCGGCCTTGCAGCGGAGAACATGCTCAACACGTGTCCAGAGTTGCATGTTGACAATAAATTGGAAAACCCTTGTTACACATGTGACTGACGTCATATTGGTGAGAAAGTGAATTCTGTCGCGTTCGTTTGAACAATCACATTCGTTTGAATGTGAAACGTCTGCTTCATTAGGATGTTACATTCGTTTGAACGTGGATCAACATTCAAACGCATGTGATCATAGTCAAACGAAAATGACCGAATTCACGGTCAAATACGACCAACAAATACGACGTCACTTTCGTTGAATAAGTGAATGGTCGTGGGACCCTTGGTATGTCCTTGGTACAGTTCATCAGGCCTTCAAGCGCAATGTACCGCTCTACCAGTCCTTCTTTATAAAACCCATTGAGCCCTGAGAGACCGCAGAGTTAGTTGAGCCGTATCCGCCCGATCTGGTTTTCCGTCCCACTGTGCTTCTGCGCAGGGCCGCGAGGGGACCGACCGGGGCCGCTTTCAATCTGGTTGCGAGACACTGTGACGCCGACGTGGCGAGGCCGACGGAGCGCCGCACCCCTCGGGGGCCGTGGGGGCCACGAGGGCCTTGGGGGCCACCAGAGAGACTGACGGCGGCTCAGCCCCGGGGCCCCGGGGGACGGCGGCGGCTGCCTTGTCGGCGACGCACAGTGGGCCAGAAGACCGCCGCTCGCGGCCGAAACTCTAGACGCGTTTTTCGCTGCAGACAGGACTCGAACGGAACGTGTTAACCCCACCAGTGGATTCCTCGTTCGGAGAGCAATCCATCGGTGGGATGGCGCGTTTGGTTCGAGTCCTGTTGAGCGACTCTGGAGCTCAAAACGCGTCAAGAACTTTCGCCACCTGCGCCGGTCTTCTGGCCCACCTGGTAGCCTTGTCGGCGACGGGCGCTGCCGCTGACGGTCCCCGAGGCACGCGCATTGCAACCAGACGTTGCGTCGCTCGGTCTCCCTCGCACCCGGGCGGGACGCCGCCGGCGAGAGCGAGACGCGAGACACACACTGTTTCGGAATCAACCCTCTGAGGAAGGCACCTGTCAGCCAAAGGCGGTCAAAATTCCGGACGCGTTTGGAGCTCCAAACGTGTGACCCCGCACCAATGGATTCCTCGTTCGGAGAGCAACCCATCGGTGAGGTCACAACGTTCAGTTCGAGTCCCGTTCAGCGACTCTGGCGCTAAAAACGCGGCCGGGATTTTGACCACCTGCGTCCGTCGTCTGGCCCACTGAGAGGCGGCCTGCTTGCGCTTGCCCTTTCAGCGAGCGACTCATTGAACGGCCTTTCATGCGCTGGCCGGCACTGCGGGCTGCTTGTGGGCGCCTTGTTGGCGTGCTCGGGCGCGTGGCGTCGGGCGCGCGCCACACGTGGACCCTGCAGGGCCCATTCCGCGAGCACTGCTTTCGTCGCTCTGTCTCTCTCGCACCCACACAGGCCGCCCCGTCAGTGCGAGAGAGACAGAGCAGCAGTGCTCGGAATCGGCCCGCCGCTGGACACGATTACACTTGATTCATGGAGCACGCCGCCCTTGTTGCTCCGATGCGTTCCGTTACTCGAGATGCGATCGGGAGGAACGAGTTTAGCGCTGCCGCCGCGCCCCTCAACTCTCCTCTTCCCCCTCCCCCTCCCTCCCTCCCCCTCTCGCTCTCCTCCCTCCCCACCGCACCCCTGCCCCCACCCGTGACGGGGCTCTCCACGCGGTCCGAGGGCGGCTGAGGGGATAATAGTAAATTAGATGGTTTGTTGCAGATAAGCGGTCTTCGACGCTGCCCTGTATTTATCACCTCTTATCTGCCCCTTTTACTTACAGCTGGACCTCTCGCCGGCCACAGTGCACAGTGGGCCAGAAGATCGACGCAGGCGGCCGAAACTCTCGACGCGTTTTTAGCTGCAGAGTCGCTAAATAGGACTCGAAGCGAACGTGTGACATCACCAATCGATTCCTTGTTCGGAGGGCAATCCATAAGTGGGGTCTTGCGGTCGGTACGAGTCCTGTTCAGCGACTCCAGAGCTCAAAACGTGTCTAGAATTTTCGCCGCCTGTGCCGGTCTTCTGGCCCACTGTGCAGCGCCACAGCGCCTGCAAATCTCTGTGTTCTTTTCCGGGCGAAAAAAGGCGAGGCACGGAAAAAAAAAGCGCTAAGACGCGACGCGGATGGATGGCGCTAGGCCTGTGCGATGAATTTCTCCACTTTTGTGGGTAAGGGTTTAAGAGGGCAAGTCGTATACGGGCAATTTAGCAACCAACACAGTGGGCCAGAAGAGCGGCGCCTTTTTGAGCTGCAGAGTCGCTAGATGGGACTCGAACCATAGGTGTGACCCCACCTATGGGTTGCTCTCCAAACGAGGAATCCTTTGGTGGGGTCACACGCTTTGGTTCGAGTCCCATTTAGCGGACTCCGCAACGCGTGTAGGGTTTCGGCCGCCTGCGCCGGTCTTCTGGCCCGCTGTGCGCGATCAGGCCAGCAAAAAGATAAATAAAAAACAATTTGGCAACGAAATTATTTTAAATTTCGTTTTCCTGGACCGCTTTGTGGCGTATCACGGCAGAAACGCGGCACGCTCCACGGGAACCACTTTGAGGCTCGGCCTTCCAGGCTGGCGCGCCGGAAACGCGACGATTCTTTCGCAAAGACCCGAAATTAGTTTGCTCCGCGGCTCGGCCCGCCTGGAGAAGTAAATCGAGTTCGCGCAGCCGGGCACTTGTTTGGCTCCGTCTGTGTCTCTCTCCGACATGACAAAACAAAAACAGAAAAAAAAAAAAAGGGAAAAAAAGGTAACAGCAGCCTGTTGAAGACGCCCTCTGCTCCCCCGGCACCACCATCGGCTCGAGCGGCAGGGGAAATATAAATAGTCCGCGGGAGGGGCGGTGAGTGAAAAGTGGAGTTTATAGAGGAAGGCGGTGAGCGCTTGCAAGTCGGGAAGGAACGGTGTGATGCGGGTCGTAGCTTCCCGTTACCAAACCACACGGGCATGCATAGCGCTCGGGGTGTGTGCGCGCGTGGGAGAGAGAGAGAGAGAGAGAGAGAGAGAGAGAGAGAGAGAGAGAGAGAGAGAGAGAGAGAGAGAGAGAGAGAGAGAGAGAGAGAGAGAGAGAGAGAGGGGGGGGGGAGCCCTTCAGGTGTATGGAAGGCTGCGAGGGCCATGGCCCGCCACAGCAGCGGCAACGTTTTCTGGTGACGGATGACAGCTCCGCACTTAGTTTTTACGCCAGGTGTCTCCTTTCTTCCCCCACTGCTGGGTCCGTTTGTGATTCACTGCGAAATAATTGGCACCATCGCCACGCGGCCGTGCAGCCGGGCCGGCCGTAAAGAAAGGAAAAGGTTGGCGGACGTGCGCAGCATGCGGTGCCAGGCGAGCCGCTCCGAAGGTTCACTCTGTCTCTCTCGCGCCCCTGCGCACAGTGTGGGCCAGAACACCGGCGCTGGTGGCTAAAACCCTAGACGCGTTTTTGAACTCCACAGTCGCAAAATGGCACTCGAACCGAACGTGTGACCGTGACCCCACCAAAGGATTCCTCGTTCGGAGAGCGATCCATTGGTGGGGTCACACGTTCGGTTCTAGTCCTATTTAGCGTCTCTGGGGCTCAAAACGCATCCGGGATTTCGATCGCCTCCGCCGGTCTTCTGGCCCACTATGCTGTGGGACGCCCCATGAGCGTGACGAGGACAGATCGGTAGAACTCCTCGGAATCAGTGTGCAGGGCCGATTTTAAAGAGGCAAGGAAACGCCAGAAAAACAGGAAGCGGGCTGGGTCAGGCGGGCTGGGTCAGGCGGGCAGACTGGCCGCACGTGGCTGCCGCTGCCCACTCGCAAAGAATCGATAGAATCCTTGGCAAAATTCTCACTGTTATTCAACGAATGTGACGTCATATTCGTTCGTATGTCAATTTTGTCACGCTCGTCTGAATATGACGTCACATTCGCTCGAATGTTGACCCACGTTCAAACGAATGTGACACCCTAATTTAACGGCCGTGTCACGTTCAAACGGATGTGACATCGTATTCAAACGAACGTGACAAAATTCACATTCTAACGAATGTGACGTCACATTCGTTGGATAACAGTGCTGCAGCTTAAAACGCGTGAACTGTTTTAGCCGCCTGCGCCGGTCGTCTGGCCCACTGTGCGCCGCCGGGTAGGGTCGCTGGTTTCCGCTGCTGCGGATGTTTTTCCTGGTGTTTGTTGGCGGTGAGGCGGCTCGCCGACCGGCACGCTGGAACCGGCCACTTGACACAAACACTGGCCTTGTTCACAGAACAAAGGCAAAAAGCTGCTGGAGGGCGATCAGTGCCCCTCCCGGCTGCTCTGCGGCGAGGAGAGAGAGAGAGAGAGAGAGAGAGAGAGAGAGAGAGAGAGAGAGAGAGAGAGAGAGAGAGAGAGAGAGAGAGAGAGAGAGAGAGAGAGAGAGAGAGGGAGAGAGAGAGAGAGAGAGAGAGAGAGAGAGAGAGAGAGAGAGAGAGAGACGAAGGGCGCCTCAGCAAAACCACATCGAGACCAGCAGCTAATCTCCGCTCAAGTAGCGCCAGGGAGCGCGGCGGAGCAGGGGGCCGACTCCGAAGAGGACGGCCACGTCGCGCAGTCTCCGTCGTACCCCTTGGAGCGTCGAGGCGGCCCACTGGGGCGAGGGAGACGGACTGACTGTCTCGCGGCAACATCGTGTGAGATGGCGAGATGGCCGAGATAGGGACGAGGAGCTAAACCGCAACACTGGCCGACAATGGACTGCTGTTGTGTCCTTCTTGAGGGCATGCCGCCTGGGTCCCCCCTGGATGCCGGCCCGGCTCCCCTCGACGACGACGTGGTTCTCGCCCACAATAAACAGATAAGAAGTTTGATGCCCTCGAGCTCGTTAGGACCGACCGGCTTCACGTCGCCGCCGCCCCTCCCGCCCGCAGCAACGGCGAGGAAGGTCCGCGGGAATGGCGGCCGTTCGGAAAAAAAATCCCTTCCTCTGCTGGGCGGACACAACATTCTGAATATCTCCAGGACATCAGTCATTTTTGGGTTTCACAAGTACTCCACAAACTGAAGTGTGTGTACTCACACTCTCAAGTTCCTACGGAGCTTTTTCTTCGTAATACAAACAAAAAGATTAGTATTATGACAGCACAGCGAAATTAGTAACCTATGGTGAAGGATTGTCAGTAACTTATGACCAATTTCTTCGTATTACGAACAAATTTCTTTGTATTATGGTACATTTGTGTCGTAGAGTATTGAGAAGCAGCTTAGTATTATAACAGCACGGCATTTCTCAGTAGGAAATTGGGAGTGCAGTACACTGGTAAAACTAAAGCGTAACTCTATGCTTTAGTCAAGCATAGAGTTACGCTTGAAGACGTTACGCTTGAAATGAAGCATACTCTGGAAATTCCCCCATGCATTAAGATAGGGGAAATCTTGGCGGATGAGCTTGTTACGCTTGATTTCAAGCGTAAACTAATTACGCTTGAAAACAGAGGGTAATACTACGCTTTAGTTCTACCAGTGTATGCAGCTGCAGATGCAAACTTGCAAGTACACACCTACTCCCATATGTAGATGCAAACTATGTACCGAGGGGGAATTCACTACCTAAATGCTCAACCGACTATTACCTTTTCAAAAGTATTACACCTATTACGCAAATTACATCTTCTATTACGGACCTTAATTTTGAACCGCAATACTGGCACGAAAGTTACATTTTCTAACGCATTTTAAACGTTGTTCGGTTCGAAAATTCAATAATGTGTTCCTTTCATTGATTGCCATATTAGTTTCCGATATACTGATCGTTAAGACCGAAAAACGGTTCTAAAATGTAGCTTCATGGCAAGAAAAGCAAACTCATATCACTAAATTCTCCCACTCGTTGCTCGTTTTACCTATTACACTACAGAACTATTACCGTGAAACGGGGTAATTTCGGGCACCCGGGGTAATTTCGGGCATCTCTGCCCGAAAGCATTGCGATGGTGCTGCCGTCTAGCGGCGACCTCGGAGGCTTGTCCCGTTGCGCGCATCGCATTCGCCACACTTAAAACCGTCGGATCATTCCTCTGGAGACCAAAACAGATTCAATCTTTTCGAGATACAGTGATTTTCGTATTTTACACTTTTTACCTAAATTCAGTGTATGCGTGAAAACTTCGGCTGGCAAGCCAAACCTGTTCACAAACGGTGCATAAGGTATTTTTTTTTCGATTTCGACATGTTTTGAGCATGCTGTGTCAAATTTTCAATCACCTGCGGCAAAAAGTATGGTAAATAGGGGCTCAAAACTAAAAAATTGTTACTTTTAGGGGTAATTTCGGGCACTGAAATAGCATGCAAGGGCAAGCACGGTTGTTCTGAACACTTTAAATTTCGCAGGGCTGGAGTGGTGTAAGCTTCTTCCAGCTCTTCAGAGCTCTTCTGAAAGATGGAGATAATCCATTAACACAGATAATACTCAACTGCCGCAGCAGTCCCTTTGTGGAACTTTGACTATTATAAAAATGGGCCAAGGCTGCATCTGTACTTCTTATGTGTAGTATGTACACATCCTATCTTTGTGTCAATTACTGGTTCGTGACTAAAATTTTATCATGTTTACCGGGACTTTGACTTTAAGAACGGCCGCATGGCTTGCCAGGTTACTACGGAGCGCAGTGTTTCCAGGAAGCCACTGTATCTTTCCAATTGTGCATAAGACTTGCCTCCCATGTACGTTCAAGAGGAAGATCCACGACTCATCTTCGCGTGATATAGTGTGGCTCGAGTTGTACCATTATCAAAAACAAAAAAGGATAAAGGTTCAAGGTTAGACGTTCAACAAGAAGCGTCCTTAATAGCTCCACCCCACTCTCCCAAACATCAAACTATTTGTTCCAATCATGACTTCAAATTATGTATAAATGACCACCCCTACCATCCCTCCACATCAACATCCTTAAGAATTTCACATTTTATCACATAAGCTCAAAAGAAAGAGACAATTATTGATTTTGAGACCAAAATCAGAACGACAAGTCGTTTTTTCCTGGGGTGCCCGAAATTACCCCAAAAAACGGAGTAATTTCAGGCACTGCTTTGGGCCCTCCTTTGTAAAAACGGTGAGGCGTAAATATCTGGAATTGGCGTCAAATTGAAGCTAAAGGTGGGTAGATGATAAATTTTAACCCTCAGGTCCATGGCAACACCACGACCTTCACAATTTTAAAAATACCTCTTAAAAGTGCCCGAAATTACCCCGTTTCACGGTACATTACACGGCGGACAACGAACCATTACCATTACCTAACCAGAGTGAATTCCCCCTCGCTGAGTACTCACCTCGGTTTGTACCGAGAATGCACTCCGCGTGTGCACTGCCGTCACGGCAAGGTACAAATCTTGCGTACCAAGGACGTTATAAAAACTTCGGATCCCGTGCGTGCGGCTGGGTGTTCCGCTTAGACACGGTCGGCGCGCTGCTGCACCGGCAGCGCGGAAGCCAGTGAGTCGCCATGAAAGCTGCGGTCAGAGTGGTCATGGTCTTTGCTGCCTTCTCAACGGTCAAACTCGTCATCATCGAGAACGGGGTGAATGCCTACTGACATGATGTCAAAAAAGTCGGCGAAGAATCTGCTTCGTAACTACTACATAGAAAATGAAGGCATTGTAGAATTGCTTCGTATTATGAAGAAATGGTTGGTATTGCCAAGGATTTTGCTTCATAGTACCAAGCCTTTCTTCGTAGATTTTACAACGCCTTCTTTTTCTTCATATTTCGAAGCAATGCTTCGCAGACTCTTTACTGTGTAAACATCACGTGTAAACCCATTCAAATTCAAATTTTTGCAATGGTTTGACGCAATTTTAGGGCAGAGGACGTTTTAGGATTTTTCTGAAATTCAAACAGGAACGAAGTGTAATAGGTCGAACCTAACCTCTCCCAAAAGATGGTTACAGTCCTTCTCGCGCAGCACAAACTAGGATCTTTCTTGCGCGCCACAAACAATTAGGATACGCCTCTTGGGAGGTGTCGTGCAGCGTCCGAATTGTTTACTGTAAAGCCTTGTCAACAGGCCCCCTGCCTCGAGGGTCAGCTGGCCGTGAAGCCTGCTGACATCCAGAAAAACGACTGGGCCTGCTTCATTTTCTGCAAACCGCCGGGTCGGCAAAGCGAACTCTGCCGCGCATGCTGCCTGGACACGGAGGGAACGACTGGCGACGAATCAGCGCCCGTCACTAAAGAGCCGCCCGAAGAAGAAAAAACTGCAACGGAAGGGGGCAGCGACTCGAAAACAACCCGCGAAAAGGAAGATGGGAAGAAGACATCGACTGAGAGGCCTGAGGGAGAAGGAGAGCGGTCCACAACGACAGATGGAGAAAACACCACAGCGGAGTCTTAGTTTCTGATGGCTTTGACCCAATTTCAGAGCAGGTTTATTGTCTTTTATTTCACTCTTTTGAAAAAGAGTTAAAACGCCTACCGCCGGTTAACTTCATGTCATTTTAAGCGCATTTTAGGCACCAACGGGGATTGCAATACAAAAGAACAACCTTCGTTGTATATTTTTCTTCACAAATAACACTCCTTATCTGACCGTTATACGGAAAATCGTAAAAATCTAAAAGTAAGTTCTCAGTACTCACTGAAGTTTTACGTGTGGCTGCGACGAATCAGGGGTCTTCGCCGCCGTCATTGCCGTCGCCCTGGTGAGTTTCAAGAAAAGTTGTATCCGATCAACGGGAAGGTCGTGTTAGTTCTTCATTGGCTGTGTAAGTACTCTCACAGTAAAATTTCTACAAAGTATCGCTTCGTAATTCGAAGAAAACAAAGAAGCGGGGTTTCAAAATCCTTGTCGGAATGCTTCATACTGCATTATGAAGCCAAACGCTTAGCCATACGAACCTTTTTTTTTTAACAACATGCTAGTTCCTTAAAATTAGAGGCCATTTTTTTTTTTCAGGGGAGAAAAATTTGACAGCATTTAGTTGTGGTTTTATTGCGGTTTTCCCTTGCTGTGTCTCACTTTATTCCACCACATTTTCTCCATGAATTTCGAAGGATTTTCTTTAGCAATCCTACGTATGCTTGAATTGTTTCGCTAAAAGACAGTACACGCTAAAAGTCTTACAGTGACATTTCAGCAATGTTACGAAGGAAATGAAGCAAACATAATACGAAGGTGTTTCTCTCCATAAGTACGTTTGTATTATGAAGGTGCCATTTTCCTCCTTTATAATACGAACGTACTTTTCCTTCGTATTATGAAGGTTTTTCTCTGTATGTTACAGTGAGAATCCCAAAAAGATTCGTATTATGGAGAGAAACACCTTCGTATTATGTTTGCTCCATTTCCTTCGTAACATAGCTGAAATGTCACTGTAAGACTTTTACCGTGTATCTTCCTGGCTTTGAATAGTTTTAAAGTAGGAGTGCGTACTCGAACGGAACACTTTGGGGAAAAGTCTCTGTCGGCCGCTGGAACGGCGCCGCTCGTCCACGACCTAATGAATATTTCCCCTAGCGCATTATCTTTCACGACTGAGAGTGTTGTTTTCTCGGCGCCAGATTATAAAGAGTGCGACGGAAGTGTTGGAGGAAGTTGGAATGGCTATGCAGCTGTGTCCCTGGTGCAGAATCTTTTACAATTTTAATCTGGCCGATTGAGCTTGCGGTGTCTGGATCGGCTCTGTTGTGAAGCCGTGGTGCGCGTGGCTTGGACAGAGAAAATTCATCCCCGACGCACTCTTCGCAATTTGTAAGTAATTTTACGCATGCGTGTGAGAGGTGTGTGTATGTATGTGTATGTATGTGTGTGTGTTTGCGTGTGTGTGTGTGTGTATGTGTATATGTGTGTGTGTGAAAGGGAGGGATTGTGTACAAATCATGCACAATTGTGCAAGTTAATAGGTTTTAAATGTCGAATATACATTTTTTGTGGATTAGGACGAGTGACTGGACAGGATGGGTGCATAACACTGCATTTTCTGCCCGTTAAATGTATTTTCGGCCGGCCTCGTCTCGCCTCTCCGTATCGTTTGTTTTGCGCAATCTAAACTGATGCGTCCCCAAAGATTAATGTCGCCAGCGTTCCGGTCATCCATTTTAATTCGCATTACCCTATCTGCGTTACCCTTTTCCTCTTTCTGCGCCGCCGCGCTGCGCCTCCCCTGGGAGCGGGCGAATACCACGCGCCTCTGCGGCTCCGTGCTGTACCTCGCGCCCGCACAGTGGGCCAGAAGACTGCGGCGCAGGCGGTCAAAGCTCAAGACGCATTTTAAGCTCTAGGGTCGCTAAATAGGACTCGCGCCGAACGTGTGACCCCCACCGATGGATTAGGAACCCATTAATTGGTGGAGTCCCCAGGGCAACAATCTGTGTGCACTTGGAGGAGACAATCCCATAATCTTACGCCTGTAAATAGGCAAAAAGCGCGACAAAATCATGCAGGATTCTAAGCAATTAAACAATCTGTGTACAGGCAAATTCAGAGTGAGGGACCCCTCGCCCCAGGGCCTTGGTAATACACACCGTGCCTTGCCGCGTTCCACACATCCGAGGAAAGAAAATCAACGAAAACAATACTCTTTCTTCCTTGTCTTTTTTGGAGTTAAATGCGTTCCTTATGACCCCTGAATAACGAACTAAGTGTGGGCAAGCTGCATCTTAAGGGGGTATCCACATGAAATCCACATTTCATTGTTGTCAAAAAATAAGGTTTCCTCCAACACTTAAACGCAACGTTGACAGCTCTACAAACTGATGTGTGTACTATGCATACCTACAAGTGCACATCTACAGATGCATACTTGGTTGAGTACACACACACCTACAGATGCATACTTGGCTGAGTACACATCTACAGGTGCATACTTATCCGAGGACACACCTACAGATGCATACGCAGGCGTGGACTCAGCCCAAAGTATGCATATTTAGATGCGTTCTTGTGTTTAGGTATGCATCGATGATGCATACTGAGTACACACTTCAGTTTTTAGAGAGTGCACGGCGAGGGGTGACCCACTGTAAGACCCACTGTACAATCACTGTAAATCAAATAGTAATACATCTCACCATCTGAGGGGTGAGACAGAACTGTCTCACCGAAAAAGGGCGATACAAAAATGTTTCACCGTAAAAAGGTCGTACACGAATGTATCACCGAAAAAAAGGTCGTACACAAATGTATCACCGAAAAAGGGTGATACTGCCCCAGGAAAAGAGGGGCCTATCTGTCTGACCTTTTTCCGGTGATACATTTATGTACGACCTTTTTTCGGTGATACATTTATGTACGACCTTTTTTCGGTGATACTCTTTGTATCGCCACAATTTGGTGAGACGTCTCACCCTTTAAATTTCAGTGATGGATGCGGGAATGTGTTGGAATGAGCAAGATTTCTGCTTCATTTGTTACACTTGTTGGCTTCTTACAGGCGTTTTGTGCCTCCGCAGAATGTGGGAATGTGTTCAAATTTTGTGCAATGAATATGAGAAGTTGTTCCCCCTCGGCGTGCTCCGCGCCCCACGGCCTCGTGGAGCCTCCTCACGGAATGCCTTTGGTCGGCGCGTCAAAGCGAGCACACTTTGAACTCACTGAGGACAGACACGCATGCGAGTCGTCGTGGTAATAAAACCACCAAGGCGGTCCTCTTCTTCGCGGCCGGGGGCCGGGGACCCGCCGCCGCACAGTGGGCCAGAAGACCGGCGCAGGCGGCCAAAACTCTAGACGCGTTTTGAGCTCCACAGTCGCCAAACAGGACGCGAACCGAACGTGTGACCCAACCATTTGATTGGTCTCAGAAAATGGAATCCATTGGCGGGGTCACACGTTCGGTTCAGTCCCATTTAGCCACTCTGGGGCATAAAACGCGTCTAGAGTTTCGGCCGCTTGCACCGGTCTTCCGGCCCACTGTGCGCCGCCGCTTACCACCGCTCCTCTCCTACCCCTCCTTCCCCTCCGCCGCCGCCAGGCAATTAAACAAGATGGTTAATTCATGCAAATGTTTGCTTCGCGCGGAAATCGCGACATCTTCACTTTAACTCTTATATTAAAGGGAAGCAAATCGGCGAGGCGCCCGGAGTGGCTTAATCAAGGCGCGCACTTGAAAGAAGCCTCGGAGGGCCCTCCCCGCAGCGCCACGCAGCGCGCATGAGTCTGTCGTTCCTTCTGTCCGCTTGTCCGTCTGTCAGTCCGTCTGTCTGCCTGTCCAAGACACTCAGGACCGCGTGGCATATAGCGATCGGTTTCCACCGGTTCCTGTGCGACACTCCGCAAAGCGTGTGTTAGTGGATTCCCGTTCCGTGCCCCCCACCCCACCCCGCCCCGTCCCACCCCGCCCCGCCCCGCCCAAGCGCGCCCCGCCCGCTCCCTCGGGGACACTTGGGCCCCGGAACGAGCCAACAATGAAGCGGCCGAATAGCTGGGCAGATAGCTACCCCCCTCCCCCCCCCCAGCGCCACCCCGCCCCTGGCGTAACCAGTAGTGCACCGCAGAGCTCAGCGACTACGACTGCCAAAAGTGGAATGCCAAGTAGGCCCCATCTGCGATGTAATCCTTCCCTTCAGGACCTGCCGCTACCCTTTCCGCAAACCCCGGGTCTGTTTGTAAGTCGTCCTTTCGGGTCTTTTAAAGGTTTTTAACCCGGTGGCCAGATTCACTGAATGCGAAATTTGTCACGTTCGTTTAAATACGTTTGTCACATTTCGTTGGAACGTGATGCGGCCTTTGGGATAGGATGTCACTTCCAATGGCATGCAGCATGTGTGTGTGTTGTGCCGGTGAAAACTCTAAGTATTCTGGAAATAAAACGTTCCACGTCCAACACGGCTCCCACGAATCGCTGGATTTTCCGCTCCGTGGGAAATACTCCAGAATGAATTCTCTCATTTTTCATTAAATATTATCCATGGGAATATCCTACAATGGTAAGGGTGAAAGTGACACTGAATGCTCAAGCCACCCAATTGCCCGTTAGAAGCCGCAAAATTTAAAAAAAAAAAAAAAATCCATGCGGAAAGAAACGCGCTGTGACGTCCGTTATTAAAACGCTATCATTCACGCCATAATTAACTCAGGCCTGCCAACCGAGTGGCCGGGACATAAAAATATGGAAAGCAAAGACATTTGTCTTAATCTTATTTTCTTTGCTGCCTGGTGTGGCCACCCCTTTCTCCCTAGCGCATTGTGAGCAGGAACCAAATGGTCCTCCGACCGGGGAAAAAAAATCCCTCGCGCCTCCTGACAGGGGGTGAGGGAGGCTTTTCGCGAAAGGTAAGAGCGCAAGAAAAATAGTAGTTCCGGAAATGAAGCACATAGAGTAGGGCGGTCGACGGAGCAGGTCGAGGCCGGCAGGAGTGACACTCTGCCTATTCGTCGATGAGGTGAATAATCGACCAACGAAAATAGCGAGTGAGAGAGAGAGAGAGAGAGAGAGAGAGAGAGAGAGAGAGAGAGAGAGAGAGAGAGAGAGAGAGAGACACAGAGAGAGAGGGAGAGAGAGGGAGAGGGAGAGCGCGGTGCTGGTCGCGGCGTGGGGAAAGGCGCCGGCTGCGACGCGGAGCGATTAAATGGCAGATAGCGGGCCACCGTAATAACAATTAAAAACACCAGTTCGGAAAGATCGCGTCGCGATTTTTTGGCGGAATGTAATTTCATTGTTCTGAATATCGCGTGCATAAAAGGAGAGCAACAGACAAAAGCGGCCGACTTGGAGGAGGAACGGGAAAGGAACCGCGAAGTGGGCGCTGTCGCTTTAATTAACGACACGAGGCGAGCGAGGCGAGGCGCGCTGTTTTGTTTCTCGTTCCCGAGGAGAGTCCTTTGGTTTTTGTGTTTGGTCAGCGATCAATCTCAACCATCCCTGCGAAATGCAAAATCCCCCGGCAGACTCAATGGCAGGACCTGACTGATAAAAGCACCACTTTAAATTAATTTTTTTTTTAGAAAAAGTCCTTTTTTGTTGATGTTTTTGTTGGTTTTGTTGGTGGTGTCTGAATTTTTTCTTTTGCCTTTCAGGATGATTTTGTCGTGTGGGTGTGAATAAGAGTGAGAGCAACAGCATCCATGTATTATGTTTTTACAGGCGACGCGGCCACAGTCTTGTCGACAGGGCAGCCGTTGAGGCTTCTTCAGTCATGTCCCGATCATAAATCGCGGCCACTAGAGCATTCCGCCGCCGTTGCCATCAATACGCGAGTAAGCACACGTGCGCTCAGACCTCGGCCGAGTGAGCGCGATCGTCTTGAAGAAGCGAGAGGCCGTGCTGCTGGCTCGCCTCGCACAGTGCGGCCAGAAGACCGGCGCAGCAGGTGGCCCAAACTCTACACGCGTTATGAGCGCCAGAGTCGCTAAATGGGACTCGAGCCGAACGTGTGACCCCACCAATGGATTCCTCGTCTGGAGAGCAATCCATTGGTAGGGTCACACGTTCAGCTCGAGTCGTATTTAGTAGAGAATCTGGAGCTCAAAACGCGTCCGGGATTATCGCGATACTGCCTCCACGGCGGGTCTTCTGTCCCACCGTGCCTCGCCTTGCCGAGGTTCACCACGGTGCGGCCCTACGCGACGCATAAGGTGTCCGAAAACACGAGCCGTGTCGTCGGGGGAATGCATTGAAAAGGGGAGCAGGAGGCACTGTTGCAGCAGCATGTGATGATGTCTTGGATGGCGTCGTTCTTTTTTCTCGGCCCTTCCCCCTCGCGCCACCAGCACGCACTTCCAGAAGGGGCGCAGCGCGGGGCAGCACGGAGGAGGAGGAGGAGGACGACGAGGAGGAGGTGGAGGAGGAGGAGGAGGAGGAGGAGGAGGAGGAGGAGGAGGAGGAGGAGGAGGACGAGGAGGACGAGGAGGACGAGGAGGACGAGGAGGACGAGGAGGAGGTGGACGAGGAGGAGGAGGAGGAGGAGGAGGAGGAGGAGGAGGAGGAGGAGGAGGAGGAGGAGGAAGAGGAGGAAGAGGAAGAGGAAGAGGAAAAGGAGGAGGAGGAGGAGGAAGAGGAAGAGGAGGAGGAGGAAGAAGAGGAAGAGGAAAAGGAGGAGGAGGAGGAAGAGGAGGAGCAGGAGCAGGAGGAGGAGGAGGAGGAGGAGGAAGAGGAGGAGGAGGAGAAGGAGAAGGAGGAGGAGGAGGAGGCGGGGGATTTGGCAAGGAAGGAGGGGCGAACGTCTTTATCGGCGGAGTTTACAGGGCCACGGCCACGTCGCGACATCTCATGGCATTGCGGCGATAAGCGGGAACAATGCGCCCAAAGGGTTCACACACACACACACACACACACACACACACACTCACACACACACACACACTCGGCACGATACGGTCGTTTGTTGCCCATCCACACGATGGAAGTGCAGTGCGTTGTCCGTGGAGCAAACAAATGGACGTCCTCGCGGATGGCGTCGCACTACGTATTGGCGGCGTCTACGAAGCACAGTGGGCCAGAAGACCGGTGGAAACGGTCAAAATCCAAGACGGGTTTTGAGCTCCGATCCGCCTCATTATTCAACAACAGAAAGGGCGGATCCAGAGACGGGGTTCAGGGGGGGGGGGGGCGATGTCGCCAAAATTGCCTTCCTACAGGGACTAAGTGCGACTAGTTGCGTACCTTTCAACCCACTGTAAATCAAATAGTGATACATCTCACCATCTGAGGGGTGAGACAGAACTGACAGAACAGACTCACTGAATAAGGGTGATACTACTGTATCACCGTAAAAAGGCCGGACACGAATGTATCACCGAAAAAAAAGTCGTACACAAATGTATCACCGGGTGATACTACCCCAGGAAAAGAAGGGCCCATCTCGCTGATGTCTGACCTTTTTCCGGTGATACATATTTGTGTACGACTCTTTTTCGGTGATACTCTTTGTATCGCCGCAATTTGGTGAGACGTCTCACCCTTAAAATTTCAGTGCCTAACCTAACCCGCCCCCCCCCCCTCCCCTTAGATCCGCGCCTGAACAACAGCGTCCTGTCTGCGACCGCGGCCCCGTGCGGTTGGCCGGTGGGGTCGTTTGTCCGGCAGAGCGCCTCGCCCAGACTCCCAGAAATAGTTTCAGCCTCCGGCCGCCGCGCCGAGCTTTCATGATGTGTCCAAACAAAGCGGCAAAACACTGCAAGCCGCCGGGAATACGAAGCAGCGCTCCAACCTGGCGGCCTACGCACTGCGGGGCGTGGCGGCACGTGGCCGTACACGTGAGTACACGCAGCGGACCATCCCGCGCAGCGCACAGTGGGCCAGAAGACCGGCGCCAGGCGGCCAAAGCTCCAGACGCGTTTTGAGCACCCCAGCAGAGTCGCCAAAAAATTGGACTCGAACCGAACCTGTGACCCCACCAATGGAACCCTCGTCCGGAGAGCTATCCATTGGTGGAGCCACACGTTCGGTTCGAGCCCCATTCAGCGACTCTGGAGCTTAAAAAGATCCTGGAGCTTCGGCCGCCTGGCGCCGGTCTTCTGGCCCACTGTGCAGCGCCACACAGCGAGTGGTGACAGCGCCGACCAGCTGTGACTGCGCCGCTGCGGCGTGGGTAGGCGGGGGTGGCGGGGGTGGCGGGGGTGGCGGGGGAGGCGACGCCTGCGGCGGTCAGGGCGCGCTGGAGTGTTGTTGTTGTTGCAGTTGGACTAGGCAACAACTTGTGCCGTTTGTCATCGGCCAACATGCGGGCGGTGCGGTGGTGGCGCCGGCAGCGGCAGCCCCCGGGACCAACAAGGGAGGCATCGTCGTCGTCGGGTCCGTCAGTCTGCACTCGCAAGAGTTCGCAGAAGTGGCAGGCCGGGCGGAAGGGGCATGCAACGCACAGTGGGCCAGGAGACCAGGGCGGGCGGTCAAAACTCTAAACGTGTTTTGCAATCCTAGAGTCGCTCTGCGAACAAGGAATCCATTCATTGTTGGGGGTCACACGTTCACGTTCGTCTCGAGTACTTTTGTTCAGCGACTCAGGAGCTCAAAACGCGTCCAGAGATTTGGCCGCCTGCGCCGGTCTTCTGGCCCACTGTGCAACGGGCGTCCAGCCGTTCAAGCAGGTCAGGCTTGGTCTGACGGAGACTTAAAGGGCCGAGCAGAAAGATGCTAGGCTTTCAACAACTATTTAGCTGCTGTCATGGGGCAGGTGACTGGCGAGGCGGGCGGTGGGGCAAGGCAGGGGTTGTGGCGGGCAAAAATGTACTCAGCCGAGGGTCCGAGGCTGACTGCTCGGGCGGGCGGGCTGGCGTGCTGAGCTACGTCAACGAGCAAACGAGAAAAACGAGCGTCAGAATATGAGAAGTTGTCCTGCGTTGACCAATCACAGCGCGTCTGTTGGTTATCCGCTCAAACGATTTTCTATATTTCGTTGCTCGTTTGCTCAAATGCTCGTTTTGCTCGATGGCTCGTTTCTTTAAGGGAACGTAGCTCTGGCGGGCAGGCTGGCTGGCTGGCTGGCTGGCTGGCGGGCAGGCTGGCTGGCTGGCTGGCTGGCTGGCGGGCAGGCTGGCTGGCTGGCTGGCTGGCTGGCTGGCTGGCTGGCTGGCTGGCGGGCAGGCTGGCTGGCAGGCAGGCTGGCTGGCTGGCTGGCTGGCTGGCTGGCTGGCTGGCTGGCAGGCCAGGCTGCCTGGCTGGCTGGCTGGCGGGCAGGCTGGCTGGCGGGCAGGCTGGCTGGCTGGCTGGCTGGCTGGCTGGCGGGCTGGCTGGCTGGCTGGCGGGCAGGCTGGCTGGCTGGCTGGCGGGCAGGCTGGCTGGCTGGCTGGCTGGCTGGCTGGCTGGCTGGCGGGCGGGCAGGCTGGCTGGCTGGCTGGCTGGGTGGGTCCGCAGCGGCGCCGAGCCCCACCGCAGTTGCCCCGGCCGTTACAAACACAGCAGCACGGCAATTTGCGCCGCAAGCATGGCGAGCATTCGCCCGCCGCCATTAGACACTCACGCGGCGCGCGCCGCTGGGCCGCCTAAGGGCCGCCTAAGGGCTGCCTCGCTCCGTCCCACTCGCACCCCTACCACACGCCCCACGCGTGCGAGAGAGACAGACAGCGCAGGATCACGGTGTAGCAGTAGTTGGAGCCGCGCCCGCCCGGGGTGGAAAAGTTTGCGTCCCGTGTCGTCAGCAGCAGCAGGCGCGGCGGCCGGCACATTCGCGCCTCCCCCGCCTTCTCACAGTGGGCCGGAAGACCGGCGCAGGTCGCCAAAACGCTAGACAGACGCGTTTTTGGTTCCAGATTCGCCAAACAGGAAGAGTCGAACCCAGGGGTGACCCATGTTAAAATTTTGTGTACAATGACTGTGGGAAGGTGCCAGAATGTGTAAGATTCCCGGCGTATTTGCCACACATGTCGCCTACTTACAGGCGTTTTCGCCACCTGATTGTGGGAACGTGTTCAAATTGTACAACGAATGTGGGAAGTTGTTCCCTCCTCGAGTCGAACCGAACGTGTGACCCCACCAATTGATTGCCCGCTCCGAACGAGGAATAATCAATTGGTGGGGCCACACGTTCGGTTCGAGTACTGGTTTAGCGACTCTGGAGCTCAAAACGCATCCAGAGTTTGGTCATGCACCTGCGCCCGTTTTGGGTTATATTTTGCACAGTTGGCTAGGACGCAATGACCGCCCGAAGGAGCGGCGGTGTGATCCTGTGCCCCAATTTTAAACTGCTGCGGAACTCCACAAAACGGCCAGAGCTGAAGCCGGTTTCATGCGAGAGGGCCGGCCGGGATTCGAACCCGGGCCGGCAAGGCGGGATAAGGCCAGCCGACTGCGGCGCGGTCGCGCCCCTCCCGCTGCCTTTGTTCCCAACTAGTTGGAAAATAACTTTGCCTGCCGGGGCGCAGGCCGTGCCGTGCCCTGCTACGCGGTCGGAATAAGGAATTAACTCTTTCCTGCGAGAGTGTCGCAATGAACCGGCCGCTAAATGGGCCGACGGGTATAAATTCCGGCCGCGTAATAGAAGGAAGAGTAATGAGTCAAGTTTGCGGCCCTTAAGGTGATTTAGGCGGCGGAGCGGTTAGAGCAAGGCGTGCAGAGGGGCGGCGCAGTGCCATCATCGCCAAACACAGTGGCCAATCGGCGCGCGGCACACGCCACCGCCGTGACGGGTACCTCGGCCTCCTCGGCGGCGCACAGTGGGCCAGGCGGCCAAAACTCAAGGCGCTTTCTGAGCTCCAGAGTCACTAAACGGGACTCGAACAGACCGTGTGACCCCCACCAGTGCATCGCTTTCCTAACGAGGAATCCATTGGTGGGGTCACACGTTCGGTTGGTGTCCCATCTAGCGACTTTGGAGCTCAGGACGAGTGCTGAGTTTGGGCCGGCTGCGCCGGTCCTCCGGCCCACTGTGCGTCGGCATCACTCTCGCTTTGATAAGCACGCTAATTGCTGCGGTCTCGGCCGGGCCTCGGTACACCTGGAGGCCTTGGTACACTTGGAGGCCTCGGTACACCTGGAGGCCTTGGTACACTTGGAGGCCTCGGTACACCTGGAGGCCTCGGTACACTTGGAGGCCTTGGTACACTTGGAGGCCTCGGTACACCTGGAGGCCTTGGTACACTTGGAGGCCTCGGTACACCTGGAGGCCTTGGTACACCTGGAGGCCTCGGTACACCTGGAGGCCTCGGTACACCTGGAGGCCTCGGTACACCTGGAGGCCTCGGTAAACCTGGAGGCCGTTTCGCGCGCTATCTTAATTAAAGACGTCTTAAGTGTCTTCCCGCCGCAGGCTGACTACAGCGTTTCGTCGCTCTGTCTCTCTCTGGCACTCATGGGGAGTCGTGGGCGTGTGCGAGAAGGACAGCGCAACGGAACGATGTTTCGCAATGACACTCCTCGTTCCTTGCGGCGGAGGCGCTGCTGCTTCGCGACTTAATTGTTATTCAACGAATGTGACGCGTAATATTCGTTGAATATTCATATTCATTTAAATGTTTTTACAAAATAGTCTAACGGTAGCCATTTCGTTTGAGGTTCTTTGTGTTGACAAGGAGTATGACTGCGAATACTGATAGTGTAGTGCACATAGTAATTCAGGTTTAGATATTTTTCGTAGTCCAAATGTGAATGTGAATTTAAATCTGAAACACCGAGCACGCACCAGACCCAACCATCCCATCAAAACAAACCTTACAATGGCTACCGCTAGACTCTTCTGGAAACTTGCATCATTTAAATTCAGTTATTTTTTTGCTGTGAGATGAAGATCAGTGCGGCCTGTGACATCTGTTGGAGCACATTGGTTTTCATCATACGAACTGCTGTGAAAATTGGAGTGATGTAGAAAAGTGTTGAAATCTTACTTCATCAACACTTGCAGCCCACTGCACTCTAGCCTTTTGGTCCCGCTGGTTCTACTTGTCCTACTCCCCTAAGTTCTCAAACCACCATGTTTGGATGCTTTATTAATTGGGTACAATGCCATGAAGTGGTCCTCTCTGCATAGTTCTTCGGATAAGTTGCCGCAGTGATTATTGTTAGTACATCTGTTTCAACAACAGTGAATACGAGCAGCTCAGAAATACTATCGGGGACCTGCTAATTAAGGAACGTGTCAGTACTAACTGCCTGTAGTTTCTTAAGTGTAAGATAGACAAACTTCACTGGTTTGTACAATAAGATTCTGTTTATTTATGTGTTTTTTGTTTTTTTTGTTTGTTTTTTGTTTTTTTAATTTATTGATTCTGGGGTGGATCACGGTATTCTCTTTACCAATTCCAAATCGTTGCTAAATTTTGGAAATACTTTTGGGTGAGTCTATCGGTACGCTTGCAGCAGAGCGTATGACTTTCAGTGTGCTTGAGTACGCCCTTCTTCAACCATAGCACTTGCTACGCTTGAAGCGAAGCGGTGGAGCACGCTTCTAGAATAAACGCTTGAGAAAAGGCGTAATACTACGCCTTCGTTTTGCCAGTGTTTTCTTGTGAAAATAGGCAAAAAATGCTCGTACCTTGCCAAATTATAGAGTTTTTTGGGATTTTTTTTGTAGGTACTCACTGGTACTTAGTAATCCTGTGTGCACTCCTGAGCTGAGTGGTGGACCCCTCGCTCCCGGTTCCTTTCCTCCATGGCGGCGGCGGTGGCCAAGCCCGAGGCGCATGGCGCGCCGCTGCTGCTTCGCGACTTTACTGTTATTCAACGAATATGACGTCATATTCGTTGGCATATGAATTTTGTCGCGTCGTTCGTTTGTCACATTTGTTGAAACACGTCGCACAGCCGTTAAATTAGAGTGTCCCATTCGTTTGTAAGTGGATCAGCGCTCAAACGAATGTGGACATCATATTCAAGCGACACGAAACGTGAGTAAATTGGCATTCTGTAACGAATATGACGTCACGTCCGTTGAATAACAGTGGTCCGTTGGTCCGTTTTCAGTCATTTATCTACCGGAGTGTCCCGAGCCGCCCGATTAGAGGCGCCGCGGTTTCACGCTCGTGTGGCGCTGGGGGCTGGGGCTGGATAGCCGGCTGGAGCGCTGGAAGGGCCGCTCCGTTACATGCTGATGACACCGGGGAGACGCGCCTGGAAATGAGCCCGGCCTCGCCGGCGCCGCTCAGTGGGCCAGAGGACCAGAGTGTGCAGGCAGCCGAAACTACTCTAGACGCGTTTTGAGCTCCAGAGTCGTGAAACAAGGACTCGAACCGCTCGTGTGACCCCACCACTCGTGCGCGGTCAAAACGCGTCCTACGGGATTTCGACCGCCTCCACCGGTCTCCTGGCCCACTGTGCGCTGGCCACAGGAGAGGCGGGCAAATGGCATTTGGAGGAGGAGATACCGTGCCGCGGCCCTGGTGCACCGGCGGCTGGGAGTGTGTGGCAAAAATAACGTCAGGGGCGGATCCAGAGTCGAGGGGGGAAGGGGGAAGATGGCGTTGAAGTTGCCCACACTCTAAAAAAAATCAGTACAGAATTTTGTAACATGGTTACGCAGCATTTTCAATAACATATGTTACAAAAATTTGTATCATGATGGATACAATTTTGTTTTTTGTAACTTGGTTACAGAATTTCGTAACGGTTACAAAATTTCTTAATACATGTTATTCTTGCCAAACTAAGCATCAAAATTATTATTTCGATCGAACCTCATATCTTGAGTTCAGATTCACGGTCCCTATGAATCCTTTCGGGTACTTCTCTCTCAGAAACTCTGCGGTTTCGGGAGTCGAACCTCAGATTCTGGCTCGGCGACCCGCCGCGCTACCAACTGCGCTGTACGGACGCTGTGGAGGGAGTGGCTCAGGTAGCCGGTGACCTGAAGCGCGCGCGGTGTGGGACTGAGGCCTCGTCTGCCAAGCATACATGAGATTGAATCTTTGATTTAGAGTCGCCGAGAGTCCAAGCAGATGAAAACTCAACGATTTATATGTCTATGGGCACTGCCGTTCAATTTATGCCGTTAAAACATTCTTTTTTGATCTCTGATACAAAATTTTGTAACAAGTTACAATAATCTGTAACAGTTATGATACGAACAGAATTTTGTAACCTTCATGTAACAAATTACTGTAACGAGCTGCAAATGATACATTTTTCTGTAACCAGCCCATCTGTTACAAAATTCTGTACCACTTATACAAATTTTTGTAACGAATGCAGGTGATACAAAGTCCTGCATCAAAAATGATACAAAATTCTGTAACTTTTTTTAGAGTGCACTTGCAGAGGCGATAAGCGACTTTTGTCCCAACCAAGAAAATTAACTAGCCATGAGTTAATAACTGACTCGAAACAATCAAGAAAATTCCACTTGTTGCAAGTATATTATTTTCGGTTCAAGAAGCGAATTTTTAGGGTGCAGCTGGAAAACAGCTTGAGGCCACTTAAAAGAGCTGGAAGATCAAAGTGGGCTGCCTCAGCTCCAGTCGAGTCCCTTGCGATGCTCGCCTTATATGTCCTCAGAAAAATATTTTCTCTATGTAAAAGCTTCTGTACTTTTGTACGGAAAATGTACAGAAAAATATAGAACGGAAGTACGGACGAAAGTACGGAACGTTCGTACCTGCTCCATATAAGCTCATGTAAACGGGTTCGGAAAAAAGTACAGAAAGATCCGTACTTGGCAAGTACGGACGGTCCAGGCAAATTGTTGACTTGACCAGACATGTTCCGTACTTTTTCTGTACCTTTTTCTACCAGTGAATGCATTCCTCTTTCGCGTGGCATAATCCTTTCCGTTTGTTTAATTTGGGTCCCTTTTGCGAACGCAGCTCAAAACGAGCAGCGCTCAGACAGGCTGCATCCTGTCCACTCCACTGTGCGCCGCCGGGCTGCATCCGAAGGGTTGTTGTTCCGTCGCTCCGTCCCACCCGTCGCGAACGCCCCATGACGCAGTGGGTCAGAAGACCGGGGGTGGCGGTCAAAATTCCGGACGCGTTTTGAGCTCCAGATTCGCTAAATGGGACTCGAATTGAACGTGTGACCCCACCAATGGATTCCTCGTTCGGAGAGCAGTCCAATGGTAGGCTCAAACGGTCAATTCGAGTCCTGTTCAGCGACTCCGGACCACAGAACACGTCGAGTGTTGTGGCCGGTCTTCTGGCCCACTGTGCAAGAGTGCAACGGAGATCGAGCGACATGACGACGTCTTTCGGAATCCGCGCGTGGAGTGGCGGTGCAGCGTCATGACCAGCAGAGGGTGCGGCGCAGTGCGGCGCCCTGCCGCCCATTGTGGCTGCTGTCTTATCAGGGCTTCCGCGTCATCACACGCCTGGCAACCCTCCCCGTCGTCCCCTCTCTCTCTCTCTCTCTCTCTCTCTCTCTCTCTCTCTCTCTCTCTCTCTCTCTCTCTCTCTCTCTCTCTCTCTCTCTCTCTCGAGCGTGTCCACTGCTGCGGCAACACGAGATGATCATTTAATGCCAGGGGAGGGGCCGGTGATCGGCCGGTGATCGGCGCGGCTGTGGGGACGGCCGTGTCGTGTGCCACGTCCCGACAAACACGCGCATAACTCCCCGCTCCGCACAGTGGGCCCGGGGCGGTCAAAATACTGGACGGGTTTTGAGCTCCAGGGTCGCTAAATGGGACTCGAACCGAGCGTGTGACTGCCCTCCCAACGTGGGGTCACACGTTCACTCTTAAAACCTTACGAAGTATTTTGAGCATACATATAACAAACAAAAATACTTTGTTATACGAAGAAATAGTTTGTAAATTACGAAGTATTTTCTTCGTAAGCTTATGTATGCTCAAAATACTTTGTTATACAAACTACTTTTCTTTGTAAGGCCCGAAATAGTTTGTAAGGTTGTCTCAGTGTTCGGTTTGATCCTGTTTAGCGACTTTGGAGCCTTGGAAAAATCCTGGAGCCGTGCCTCTAGAGAAGAGCGGACGCTTAGTAAATGCCTTTCGGTGAAAGGCTGCTTCAACTTTATATGTAGATTTTTTTAAGATATTCAGCAAAATATCTGGAAGAATGGATTCCTCCGTTCGGAGAGCAATCCGTTGGTGGGGTCACACGTTCGTTTCGAGTCTCATTTAGCGACTCTGCAGCTCAAAACACGTCAAGAGTTTTTTGTCCGCCTGGCGCCGGTCATCTGGCCCACTGTGCAGCTAGACGCTGCCCTCGACGTGCCGATGCGCCGCCCCCCCCGCCCCCCCGCAGCCGTCGGTGCCGAGGCCCCGCCACACTGGTGGGCCCACTGTGGTGGGGCCGCCGAGGGGGGTGGAGCCTGCGCCGCGTGGAAGGGGGGGCCGGCGGCTGGGGGTGGGTGGGGCCGTGCCTTCTTTGCGCCCCGCGAAAAAAGGGGGAAAAAGCAGCGCGGACCGACGCCGCTGCCGCCGCCATCTGCACCAGTTTCGTCGTTCTGTCTCACTCGCACCGATATTGTGAGACGCCCCACGAGTGCGAGATGAGGGAGGGGCAAATTTGACCGCTGCACAGTGGGCCAGAAGACCGACGCAGGTGGCCAAAACTCTCGACGCGTTTTGAGCTGCAGAGTCGCTAAATGGGACTCTAACCGATCGTGTGACTACACCAAAAGAATGGTTCTCCGAACGAGGAATCCATTCGGTTCGAATCCTGCTTAGCGACTAGTATAGTCTAGAGACTCGAGTCTCATTCAGCGACAATGGAGCTCAAAACGCGTCTAGAGTTGTTTTGGCCGCCCGCGCCGCCGTTCGTCTGTCCCACACTAAATGTATTTGTACAATTTTGTACGTGGTCTCACACAATTTTCAACATGCGAACTTTTTCGTACAAATTTGTACGCAAAATCGCACAAATTCGTGTGAAATTTCGTACAAATTTGTACGAAAAGCACGTATGCGCAAAATTGTGTGAGACCACGGACAAAAATTGTACAAAGATATTTAGTGTGCCCACTGTGCGCTGTTTGGAATTACTGTAGACAGCTAGCATGCGTAGTGTGTGTGATTCATGGCCGCGTCCGTCCCGCAGGCCGCAGGCCTCGATGACAGCCGTGCTGAAGGTGTTGATGGCGCGCGCGGGGAGGCCGGCCTGTCGGTCAGGCCGTGTCAGGCCAGATGTCGCCGCGGGCGGGACGCTGCCCGTCGGACACTGCCTGCCGGACAGACCCGCCGGCTGCCACCGCCCTGTTTCCATTTCGTGTTGTTGCACAGCACGGCGGACTGGCCTGGGGCACGCACAGAGGGGCCCCCGCACAGAGGGCCACAGAAGTCCGGCGCAGGTGGCCAAAATTCTAGACGCGTTTTGAGCACCAGAGTCGCCAAAGAGGACTCGAACTGAACACTGGTAAAACCAAGGCGTAGTATTACGCCTTTCGTGAAGCGTACAGTCTTTACGCCCTTCTTGAAGCGTACAAGCGAGCTCACGCGCTCTTTTCCTCCTGTCTAAATGTATGGGGGAATTGTCTGGAAGCGTAGTTGTATACGCTTCAAGAAGGGCGTAAAGTCTTCAAGCGTAGTTGTATGCTTGAATGAAGCGTAGACCTAGGCCCTAGTTTTACCAGAGAACCACCAATGGATTTCTCGTTCGGAGAGCAATCCATTGGTGGGGTCGCACGTTCGGTTCGACTCCCATGTAGTGACTCCGAAGCTCAAAACGCGTCTAGATTTTTGGCAGCCTGCGCCGGTCTCCTGACCCACTGTGCCTCGCTCAGGTGGACGGAACTTTGTGCACTCTGATATAATCCCTCTCCGGGAAAAAAGGAGCAAAATCATGCATGATGGCGAATGAAGTGTTAGTTCCGCCGTGGTTGGTCTTTGCCCGGAGCGTGGCGCCAACAGCGCCTGTGAACTGCCGGGTAGGCAATGCGGCGACAGCGGAGTCATTGGCTTGCCTGCCCGCAGGCGCGCTGCCCAGTGGGCCGCAGGCGGGCAACATCCCGGACGCGTTTTGAGCTCCACAGTCGATAAATGGGACTCGAACCGGACATGTGACGCCACCAATGGATTGCTCTTCGAACGAGGAAGCCGTTGGTGGGGTAACATGTTCGGTTCGAGTCCTGTTTAACGACTCTGGAGCTAAAAACCCGTCTAGAGGTGTGGCCGCCTGCACTCAAAAAAAGGGCCTTTCCTGAACCAAGATAATATTATTGCCAAAAGTGAATTTGTTTTATCCCTTCGATCTTTTGGCCCACTGTGCGCCGGCCCGCCGCCCGCAGCCAGCCAGCCCGCTCCGCTCCGCGCCCCGCCGCCCCGCCGCCCCGCCCGCAGCCAGCCAGCCCACCGCCGCCGCCGCCTTGATGGACGGCTGGCCGTCAGCAGGGCGCGCTGCACATGTCAGCCGGGCTGCAGCAGTCCCTTTGTTTTATTTAGGCCGGCTGCAGCAGTCTGGTGCATTGGTTTATTCACAGCGATATGCAGGGCACGGCGGCGGGGCGTGGCGGGGCGGGGCGGGGCGAGGCGGCCTGCAGCGCCGAATCTCCGCACAGTTGATGTGGCGCGTTCGGAAAGGGGAGTCCCGAAAGCACCCGGCAACAAACATATTTTACCACTCGTGTAAATTTTGTCGGAATGTCAGAAATATGTCCGAAATCGTGTTCAAAATTCGCGTACCTCTAAAAGCTGAATTTCTGAAAAATTCTTCTGGCATTGATGGTATTATGAATTCTAAAGAATGTCAGATTCAGCGTCAGATTAAGTTTTCAGCTTTCAGAGGTGTGCGAATTTTGGTCAGGCTTTCAGAAGGTTCTGACAAAATTTACACGAGTGACGGTGTGAAATTAATAACTGTTCTGGACTCAAACTGTCGCCCGCAAACAAATAAAAATTTATGCACTTATGTTCCAGAAGTACTATGTATTTTCTGAGAACTCATCTTCACTCCCTGAATTTTGGATCCCGGAGGATCCTCACGGAAAGTGTAAGCGTCCAGGTGGAGGGAAAAATTAAGATGCAGGAAAACGCACGTTTTTTCTTAATGTTTTTTCCGAAATTTCGTCAGAAGCATGTTGTCACCACTGTCTCATGATCCTTTGATTACATCATTTTGCATAGTGTTCTTAACTTTGCGCCCTCTCTCCTCTTCAAAGCCTTCGACGGCTCGCTGCTGCAGACGGGCTGCCTGCCGCACAGTGGGCCAGAAGATCGGAGCAGGCGCCCGAAACTCTAGACGCGTGTTGAGCTCCAGAGTCGCTAAATGGGACTCGAATCGATCGTGTGACCCCAGCAATAGATTGCTCTCCGAACGAAGAATCTATTGGTGGGGTCACACGGTCGGTTTGAGTACTGTCTAGTGACTCTGAAGGTCAAAGCGCCTCTATAGTTTTTGGCCGCCTGCGCCGGTCCTCTGGCCCACTGTGTGCCGGAGCCTGGAGGGGCGGAGGGGATCATGTCTGGCTGACTCCGGCTCAACTTGTGCCTGCTCCAAACGACGGTTAAATTTGTCGCTCACGGTCCAGCTAACTGCGCGGCGTGCGCGGGGCGGGGCGGGGCGGGGCGGGGCGGGGCGGGGCGGGCTGGGGTGAAGCGGGGCGCGGCGTGCGCGGGGCGAGGGGAGCGTCGGGTCGCGGACGCCCCAGCCGGCAAGTTCTGCGCCCGGATTAAAGCTAAGTCGCACCGGGGCCCCGCGGCCCGGCAAGTTTATAATCGCTGCGAGCAACACGTCCTGTGTGTGCGGCCACGGCCTCCACGGGGAGGGGGAGGAGGGGGAGGAGGGGGAGGCAGCGGCGAAGAACTAACTCGGCTGGCCTCGCAGGCGGGCGGGACGGGGCCCCGTGCTGGCTGCTTAGCCAGACGGTGCTTTGTTGTCTCTCAACAGGAGGCCCTCCACCCCTCAAATTTTCCACACTCACAATTATTTCCCACTGAAAAGTGCCGCGAAGCCTTAATACGAAGCTTACTCTCAGTACTCTGCGCGAGGGGGTAAACACTTCAAGAAATCATGTACAGACTACTCGGTATTACGCAGTATTACGGTGGTATTACACGTGTATTACGGCATTAAAATGCTAAATTTTGCCACATTTGACCCTTAAATGGTATTACAAATACGTGTATTACGCGTAATACACGACTTTTTTGTGCTGGGCATTACGAAAGTGTTTACCCCCTCGACTCTGCGTCACAAATTTTTCTTATGCACAGCGAAATTCGTTCGTAATGGAAGAAACTGGTTACAGTTTTCTGAGAACACATGTTGCTACACTGTAAACCTAACTGTCTTAGCGCGCACTTACAAAGGCATGCTTGCAAGTACACACCTACAAACGCATGCTTGGCCAAGCATGCATTTGTGAGTGCGTGCTATGAGTAGACAGTTAGGTTTGCAGTGTACCTTCGCTGTGCTGTCATAATAATACTAAGCTTTTTGTTTCATTCGTTTTACGAGGAAGCTCAGCAGGATCTTGAGAGAGTGCAACCATATTCGATTCGATTCGAGATTGAAACAGGCCGCTTCGCTTGCCACTAATCGGAGCCGTCAGGTGCAACCTGTTTGCAGGCGGTGATGCAACAACGGATGGCTGGAGCGAGAAGTTTGGCCGGGGTGCGCCGGCCGGGCCCGTCCTTCGCCCCTTCCGCCCTCGCCTTCTAATTACTCCATTCTGAGCCTTCCTTTGCCATTCTCTTTCCGGCCTGTCCGCGCCGCGCCAGCACACAGTGGGCCAGAAGACCGGCGCAGGCGGCTAACACTCTTGGCGCGTTCGTGAGCTCCAGAGTCGCTGAGCAGGACTCGAATCGAACGTGTGACCCCCACCTATGGATTCCTCGTTCGGAGAGCAATCCATTGGTGGGGTCACACGTTCGGTTCGAGTCCCATGTAGCGACTCTGGAGCTCGAAACGCGTCGAGAGTTTTGGCCGCCTGCGCCGGTCGGGCCCACTGTGCGGCAGCCCAGGCCGGCGGGCCGGCGAGCTGGCAGCCTTGCTTACGAAATCAGCTTATTATAGTGCCGCTGCTGTGTATCCGGCGGCGCCGAGGAGTGCCATATTCGCCCCCCTCCCTCCCCCCCCTCCCCGCTTTAAAATTCGAAACTAGACTAATTTTGCAATTTGGACGGCGTCTTTGCCGAGAATCCCATCCGCGCCCTCCGCCCTCCACGTGATAATCCTTTTAATATCATTCATTGCCTGTTTAATATACAGTGGAGGCGCAGCGAGGCGGCCGCCAATTAGAAGAGCCTGCCGCGAAGCCGAGCGCCGCGCCGCCACCTTCAATGCTCTCGTCGCTGCGCTGCACGCACTTCCAAATATTGTCACTAGGCAATGCCGTGCAGTCATAATACTTAGGTACACTGTTGTTATTCAACGAATGTGACGCCATATTCGTTAGAATGTGAATTTTGTCACGTTCGTTTGAAGACGATGTCACATTCGTTTGAACGTGACACGGCCGTTGGTGTCACATTCGTTTTGAACGTGCGTCAACATTTACTCGAATGTGACGTCATATTCACACGAACGTGACAAAATTCACATTCGAACCAATATGACGTCACATTCGTTAAATAACGGTGTAATTCTCAGTAGTCTGCAACACAAATTTATCAAGTTTGTTCATAATACAACACTGCAAGAAAAAAACCACAACGAAAGCACACAAGTTTCTGGAAATTTATTTATCAGGAATTTATAGTACTTTCAAAGTACAACGATTCCGGCATGACGAGTGCTGTGCAGTCCAGTCCTCGTTGTGGTTCGTACAATTCTCGTTGTACTTTCTACAATCCCTGTTGCACTTTTATTGTATACAGTTTTTGTGGTACTTTTGTTTTTCCTGGCAGGGAGGGTAGGTGTTGTCACAGATTTTTTTTTTCGTGAGACCACGGCCTTTTCGGACCCTCCCCCAGCAGGGTTAGGTTAGGTTAGGGTGTGAGGAACATGGCCCACAGGCCCTCTTCACTATTTCTCTCTCAGCCGAGGGGGTAAACACTAGGGTGGGTCAAATATCTCAGAATTAAACGGCGTATGTCTTATTTTGTTGTTGACTATATGAGAAAAGAGATCCCAAAATGCCGGGGTCTTGTGACGTCACCTTCCATCTCGTTGGAGGCTCCAAAGTGGGGTCTAAATAGTGAAAAATGGCACGTCTGACCCTCCAGGGACCAAACCAGGGCTTATCCAGGTAGCGGCTATCTCAGGATGGGTGCGGAATATGTTCATTTATATCCCTGCAAAGTCTGGGTTATATGAATTAATATGTTACCTTCTCCCGTGCACTCGCTTTAGCGGGAAAAAAACACCCTAACACCCTCGAGGGTACCTCACTGTAAGATTTTGTGTACAATGAATGTGGGAATGTGTTAGAATGTGCAAGATTTCTGCTGTATTTGTCACACATGTTGCCTACTTACAGGCGTTTTTGCCTCCAGAATGTGGGAATGTGTTCAAATTTTGTACAACGAATGTGGTAGGTTGTGCCCCCCTCGAACACCCTAGTATAGTCAACAACAAAATAAGACATACGCCGTTTAATTCTGAGATTTTCGATCCACCATAGTAAACACTTTCGTAAATGTTCTGTACAAAATAGCCGTGTATTACGCGTAATACACGTATTTGGAATACCATTTAAGGGTCAAATGTGGCAAAATTTAGCATTTTAATGCCGTAATAAACGTGACCACCGTAATGCAGCGTAATACCGAGTAGTCTGTACACGATTTCTTGAAGTGTCGACCCCCTCGCTCTCATCTATCTCTTTCTTTCGTAAATTCTTTCTCTGCCACGCGCGTCCTATGGTGGAGACACTGAAAAATCAAACGTGGTCTAGACCACACCAACTGATGCGGTCAAATGAGTGCCATTTTGCCCGCATCATTTGGTGTAATCTAGACCACGTTTGGTGAGGTCATTGCATTGAAAGAGCACTCCAAACGTGGTGTAGACCGCACGAACTGATGCGGTCAAAATGGCACTCATTTGACCGCACCAGTGGTGTGGTCTAGACCACGTTTGGTTTTTCAGTGGAACAGGGCCTACTGTATGAGTCCCATACACGTGGAGACGTGTTAGCTCACACAGACGCGCGCACGCACACACACACACACACACAAGAGTAGCGCGGCAGCATAAATTACTCAGGCCGGTTAAGTCTTCACTTCATCTTAAGGCGTGACAGGCCGAGGCTAAGTAAGCGCCGGCGGCGGCGGCGGCGTGGCCGAGGCCCGGCAGCGGGCCGCCTCCGAGTGGGGGCGCTCTCGGAGGAGGAGAGGGCGTCGCACCGCACGGGTGCGAGAGAGACAGAGACGGCGGGACGTCGGGCCCGGAGCCTACCGGAGCCGGGCCGCCGCGTCGGCAGCGTCGCGGGCGGGGAGGGTCGAGCTCACATCCTGCATACGCTTACCTCCCCCGTAAATTAGAGTGCTTTATAAGGCAAGGCGCTAAAATGACGAAGACAGGAGGGAAGGAAGGACGCGAGCCCGGACCCGACTCTGCGCCCCCGGCGGCCCGGCCTGCCCGGCCCTGCCCTGCCGCGCCCCTGCTGGCCTGGAGCTGGGGCTCTCTGGATCGCAAGGCTGCGAAGGGGCGCAGCTGGCGGCACCGGCCACGGGGGAGTTCATAGAGACGAGCGGAGACGCGCACACACACCCACACACACACACACAGACATACAGACAGACAGACAGACAGACAGACAGAGGGGGAGAGAGAGGGGGGGAGAGAGAGAGAGAGAGAGAGAGAGAGAGAGAGAGAGAGAGAGAGAGAGAAAGAGGCACACACTCTGTCTCTGTCTGTCTCTCCTCTTTCATCTCTCTCTCTCTCTCTCTCTCTCTCTCTCTCTCTCTCTCTCTCTCTCTCTCTCTCTCTCTGCTTGTGGCAGTGTAGGCGTAACGATGACGGGTGGCGCTAATTGAAGTCGGTGCAGGAGACTCACTCGGCTCCGCCATTCCGGGCCGCTGTGAATTTAAACGCCAAATCTCGCCGCGCGCCCA
Organism: Stenchaetothrips biformis; assembly: GCA_030522485.1. Lineage (NCBI taxonomy): Eukaryota > Metazoa > Arthropoda > Insecta > Thysanoptera > Thripidae > Stenchaetothrips > Stenchaetothrips biformis. The sequence goes on along the minus strand of CM060086.1, from coordinate 25,186,535 downwards.
CGCTCCGCCACGCGGCTCCCTGCTTGACGCGCGCGGAATGGAGACAGTAAAATGAAGACTACAACAACGACAGGGGAAGGGGGAGGGGCAGTCTTGCACTTCGCCCCCCCGCCGCCTCATCAAACCAAATCAGGAGGTGCAGTCTTGTATGACTGGCCGACACGAGAGCGGTGGGAACGGTGCAACCTTCTCTCTCTCTCTCTCTCTCTCTCTCTCTCTCTCTCTCTCTCTCTCTCTCTCTCTCTCTCTCTCTCTCTCTCTCTCTCTCTCTCTCTCTCTCTCTCTCTCTCTCTCTCTCTCTCTCTCTCTCTCTCTCTCTCTCTCTCTCTCTCTCTCTCTCTCGTGTTCTAACGCGTGTTTGTGTGTGTGCGCGCGTGATAGGGTTGGCAGTAAACGGCGGAAACTGGCGTGGGATGGCCGGGATGGCCTGGATGGCCTGGCTGGGCGGCACCCCGAGGGCGGGCCGCAACTAAAGGCAGCCCGGCCCGGTGCAGCCCGGTGGGCCAAAGGCGGCCAAAGGGTTACATTCCGATTACCATCAGCAATTAGTGCGTGGGTGGGCGAGCGGCGTGCGTGCGGCGTGTGTCTTGGCTCGCCAGCTGCAGCGCACTGTGGGCCGGAGGACCGGCGCATGCCGCCAAAACTATAGACGACGCGTTTTGAGCTCCACAGTCGCTAAATTCGACTCGAAGCGAATGTGTGACCCCACCAATGGAATCCTTGTCCGGAGAGCAATCCATTGGCGGGGACGTACGTTTGGTTCGAGCCCCGTTTAGCGACTCTATGGAGCTCAAAACCCGTCCGGGACTTTGACCGCCTACGCCCTGGTCGTCTGGCCCACTGTGTAGCGGGCAGAATCGGAGGGGTAGTCGTTTCGTCGCTGTGTCTCTGTCGCACTCACGGCGCGCCTCCCGTGCGGGGGTGCGCAAGGGGAAACAACTCAAAAAAATGTGTACACCGAAATTCATGGTCAATCTTGAATCTTTCTTCCAAATTCATGAAAATTAGTCGAAATTCAAAGAAATTCTTCAAAAACCAGTGAAACTCATATCGAAATTCATAGAAATTTGGCTGCAATTCATCGAAATTCATCCGAAATTCATCCGAAATTCATGTGGAATTCAAAAATTTGTACACTGAAATTCAAAGTTATTTCCCCTTGGGGGTGCGAGAGAGACTCGGCGTCGAAACTGGACTCTATTCGGGGTCGCCGCGGCGGCGCTGCTGTGGCGATCAAGCAGAGACAAACGGCCTGCTCCTCGGCTGGCTGCCAGCCCCGCCAGCCCCGCCGGGCAGCCCCAGGGACCGGGAGTAATGCACTGACCACTCGCTTACCGTGACCGCCGGGCCGCCAGCCCTGCCAGGGCGGTCGCCGCACACTTTAAATCACGCTGGCCCAGCGCTGCTGTTTCGTCCCAGGCACGAAAGCACCGCTCTGCACCCCTCCCTGCGGCCCAAAGACTCCATGGTGCGCGTTGCGCCTATGCAGCCCCTCGCACCCAGAAAAATCTGTTCTTGAATCAAGCACAATTGACTTGATTCAAGCCTCAAATGTTCTCACTCCCAGCAAGTTCTAAATGCACTAAGATCAATGCTCAAATGTTCTCAAAATTGAGGGTCTAATATCAATGCCCGCCGATGTTGCATCAATGCTCAAATTTGCGTTGTTTTGATGGAAATGCGCGTGATTTGAGAAAATTTGTCACTCAGATCTACGCCTAGAATGTTCTTAATTTCCGTGTACTTGTTTTAGCGAAAAAAATAGTCCGAGAACCTGCTTTCTTAATTTGAGAAAATGTTCTTGCTGGAGCCTAGACCACAAATGAGCTTGCTTTGAGTATCAAGTTGGATCAATGCTAGGCAGATGGGCTTGAAAAGAGGTGACGCATATGCCGTGTCAACGGACGCCGCATCATCTCCCCGTTCCCTCAGTTGTCACGGTAGCTCAGTTGGATCCGAGCCTGGAGGCTGGATGGTAAGCCGGGTTCGGCGGGGGTTCGACTCCCGGCGAGGCGTAACCAGTTTTCCCTCGCACAATCCTTTGGGTTGGCAGGAGAATGGACTGAGGGTATTAAATACCAGCGGGAAAGACGGATCGCTGAGGTGACAATTTTACCGTTTTTATCCATTTTTGAAAATCACTGCTATGTGTACGAGACAGACGGATTCTGTGCTCTGACCTGCCCAGGCGACGGCCGACAACTAGTCGGCCGGTCGGGACGCTTTAGTCGTGCGAGGGATGCAGCATGCTCACGTATAGGCGCCGAGGCTGCATTGGCCCGACTTTGAATCCCGTCGGTCTAAATGACTGTCTAGAGGCTTTTTAAGTATTGAGCCGCCCAATGACTTGGTGGCCATTGCGTTTCAAGGACCCACCACCCCCAAAAAAAGTTAAAAAAATGAAAAAAACACGATTGAAAGGATAGCTCCAGGTTGGGTTCGAACCCTCAACCTTCCGTGCGACCTCATGCCGCGCTGCCATCTACGCCACATTTTTTTTTGTATCACGATGCCGGTAGTCGAACCTCAGATTCTGGCTCTTCGACCCGCCACGCTACCAACTGCGCTATGCGGACGATGTGTATCCGGCCACGACATGCTGGATGTGCGTTGGCCTGTTCCGCCGGATTCAACCGGTGCGGGGCGAAGGTGGCACGCATGGTATCGTGGCACGCATGGCCGTCCTCGGAATGACCGGTGGCCGAGGGGCTAAGAGAGTAGAGCGGTGGCCTTAACGCGCCGGTTCTAATACCCCGGCAGTGCACTAAAATTTTAAATTGTCGGAACACTGCACAACGCCTTTCTACAATGTACTGGTCTTGAAACAGTGTTCTTCATTCGCCGGCATAATCAAGAGCATTTGGGACTTATGTTGAGAACAAAAATCAAGTACAACGATCAAGTCCGGAGCTGGTCTCAATTCAAGAACGGATTTCCCTGGGTGCGTCGTATGCTTTCCGCTTTCCGCACGTTGAGAGTTTCCCTGAGTTTCCCCAGCTTTCCTCCTTCCTTCATTATTGCGCAGACGGCTGGCTTCACCAGAAGCCTCCTAAGCGCCGCCATGCTTGAATGAAGCGTCAACGACGCTCCTGCTGTTCCACCAGCGAACCGTTCTGCAACACAGTGGGCCGGTCAGAATTCCAGACGCGTCTTGAGCTCCAGTGTCGCTGAATTGGGACTCCGAACCGAACGTGTGACCTCCACCAATGGATTGCTCCCCGAACGAGGAACCCATTGGTGGGCTCACATCGTGCTTAGCGACTCTGCACACTAAATGACCAGGGACAATTTTTGCATCCAGCTGGATGCGGTTTTAAGCACATCTAACTTCGGACAAATTTGTATCTAGCTAGTCACGAATTGTACATAAAGAGGCACAATATTGTCCATCAATTGGATCACAAATATTGTCTCGTGTTCGAAGTACAATATTGTGCCTCTTTATGTACAATTCGTGACTAGCCGGATACAAATTTGTCCGAAGTTAGATGTGCTTAAAACCGCATCCAGCTAGATGCAAAAATTGTCCCTGGTCATTTAGTGTGTGGAGCTCAAAACGCGTCGAGTGTTTCGGCCCACTGTGCGTTACATTTGTCCGTCTCGTCCACGGGTCGCACGGAACGCACAGGGACGTGTCGAAATTGCGGGAAAACCTGTTTAGAGGAAAGTCTATTATCCCTCGCCCGTAAGTGGCGTGTCGAGTGGTGTTGCGCACCGAGAAGGGGCTAAATGCATTGTTTCCAGAATCGAGTGTTCCGTCGGCCACCCCGCCCCGCCCCACCCTACCCCGCCCCGCCCCGACCCACCATGCCCCGCCCCGCCCCGACCCACCATGCCCCGCCCCGCCTCGCCCAACCCTGATCGCCTTATTTCGTAGACACTTTATTCGGCTGGCCCGCGCCGTGGCTCAAGATGAAAGTTTCGCCTCTTGCCGCTCATTTTGTATACAGAGATTGGGATAGTAGTTTAAATCGGCTCACTCGGCAGGGGGAGGGCTGCAAATGAGTGGAGAAGAAGGGGCCTCCGCTGCAAACGGGGATCCGCTGCTTCTCACAGTGGCAGAGAGAGAGAGAGAGAGAGAGAGAGAGAGAGAGAGAGAGAGAGAGAGAGAGAGAGAGAGAGAGAGAGAGAGAGAGAGCATAGTGCGGGCACACTGTTATTCAACGAATGTGACGTCACATTCGTTCGAATGTGAGTTTTGTTACGTTCGTGTCAATACGGAGTCACATTCGTTCGAATGTGAATTTTGTCACGTTCGTGTCAATACGAAGTCACATTCGTTTGAACGTGACACGGCCGTTAAATTAGGGTATGTCACATTCGTTTGAACGTGGGTCAACATTCAAACTAATTTGATGCCATATTCAACCGAACGTGACAAAATTCACATCCGAACGAATATGACGTCACATTCGTTGAATAACAGTGCAACAGGGTACCTCGGAGAAGGGCTTGAACAGAAGTTGAGCTCCTGATTCTTCTCAACTTCCGTTCCAGCTTGTCTCAAAAGTACCCACCAGTTTTTTTTTTCAGGGTAAACAAAACCCACGCTTATGAAGATTTAAGTGAAGCAAAATTCACGAAAATACTTTTTTGAAGAGGGGGTAGAATCAGAATCAAGCTACACCACGATCAACTATGCGGGCCACATAGGTAAGTCAATATTTTCGGACAAGACTTGACACGAGCAAGATTTGTGCTTTTCGTAGAACCAATCCTTGGCGCAAAAGTGCAGGAAACACAGGTAAAACTGAGGCGCAACACGACACCTTTCTTGAAGTGTACTGGCGCTTGCGCCCCTTTTGAAACATACAGGGAGCATAACCACTCTATTCCTATCTAAATGAGTGAAGTTCTAGTTTTTACTGGCTTTGACAATAGACTTCCGCAGAATGATTCTGTGGCCATTTCAGATAGTGATTTCCACTGAGTCAGATGGTGGAGTGTCTCTGCAGGTCTCTGCAAATCGGAAAGCATATATTGTATGCTCTACCTGGAGCATGACTGCAAGCACGCTCTACCAAGCGCATGCCTGCCAAGCAAGAGAGAGAGAGAGAGAGAGAGAGAGAGAGAGAGAGAGAGAGAGAGAGAGAGAGAGAGAGAGAGAGAGAGAACGAGACAGAGAGAGAGACAAAGAGAAGAGGTACGCCTCGCACCGCGCGTCGCGGTGGGTGGGCGGCTCCTCGCAGGTCCTTGTAAGGTGTCCCGGAGGCTCGAGGCGGGCCGCGATCCCTTATCAAGTTGGCTCTCCTTATTATTCACTGGGGATTCCATTCCCCCTCCCCCTCTCCTCTTCCTGCACCCCTTCCCCGCCACCCAGGGGACATTATATTCAGCTGGAGCCTTGCCTTCAAACTTGCCTAGGCTGTGCTGGAGTGTTTGCGCACAGCGGAGCATGCGGCAGAGCATCGAGCAGGAAGTTGGCGCGCCGCGGTCGCACGGTGGGCCAGACGACCGGCGCGGGCGGCCGAATCTCTCGGCGCACTTTGAGCTCCAGAGTCACTCAACTGGACTCGAACCAAACGTGTGACCCCACCAATGGATTCCTCGTTCGGAGAGCGATCCATTGGTGGGGTCACACGTTCGGTTCGAGTCCCATTTAGCGATCGTAGAGCTCAAAACCCGTCCGGAACTTTGACCGTCTGCACCCGTCCTCTGGCCCACCGTGGGTTGTGGAGCAGGCCGACGAGTGCCCTGTATTGGCACCCCGGGGGGATGGCGGAGAGGCGAGGGCGGGGGGAAGGGAGAGAAAGGGCAGGTCGCCAATCTGCCTCCTCTGATCCTAATGGATGGCCTCGAATGCACGGCCACCTGAGCGGCGATAGTAACAAGGCAAGAGTTACGGGGTTCGGGGTGTCAGGGGGCTGACGGGGTGCAGGGGGAAAGGTAGACGGGAAGGGGGAGGGGGGAGGGGGAGGGGGCACCACAAAGCCGGATTACCCCGCAGGTGTCGGCCAAAGCCCTGCGTAAACATCGCCGCATGCCGACCTCGCCATCGCAGCGAGTATGTCAGGCCGCGACCGCCCCGCCTCGCCCTGTCCCGCCCCGCCCCGCCCCGCCCCGCCTCGCTCCGGTCCGCCACGCCGCGCCCCATCCCGCCCCGCCCCGTCGTGGGAGAAGACCGCCTGGCTGCTCGTCCGCTCGCGTTGCCGCGCCTCATTGAGCGCTCGCTCGTTATGACCGCGGCAAAACGGCCAGACTCCACGAAACAGGCCTGGTCACATCGCCCCCCGCCCCGCCCCGCCACACCCCCCGCCCCGCCCCACCACACCCCACCACACCCCCCGCCCCGCCCCACCACACCCCCCGCCCCGCCCCACCACACCCCCCGCCCCGCCCCACCACACCCCACACCCTTCCCCACCGCGCGCAGTGGACCAGAAGACCGGCGCAGGCGGCCAAAATTCTAGACGCGTTTCGAGTAGTGATTTTAGTTCCGGTAAAATACGGCAAATTCAACAGCCGGGGTCGATGTAAAAATTATGAAAACTTGTCGGGTTCAACCCGTGGGTTGAAACTGAGTCCGATCCAAATCTGAAGTCGGATATTTGGTAGCTGGTGATTAGGTCTCAAAACGCTAGATATTATGACCTGATGTCTATGAAATTAACATGGTTTGATTGTCAACCAAAAACCAGGTATCAGAAAATTTCTGATAACATCAAAACTCTAGAAGATTTTGTATGGTGCTAATAATTTAGTATTTTCCTACACGGCATAGTCAGATATCAGGAACTGAATGATGATTCGATGAGAAAATATTGATTCATCAACACACTATGGTACAGTATGGGAGCAGTGATTCGCTTGTGCGCAAGAAAGTTCAAAACACGATAATTTCGGTAGTTTATGCCTCAAAGTAAAAATTACGAAAAATGCGAAAATTGCGGAATAACTTACGTATTTTACTGAACGATTGAATAAATCGCCATTAATTTAAATCACTAGTTTTGAGCACCAGAGTCGCTTTATGGGACTCGAACGCTCGAACCGAACGTGTGACCCCACCAATGGACTGCTCTTTGGACGAGGAATCCATATTGGTTGGGCTCACACCCGTTCCGTTCGAGACCCGTTCAGCGTCTCTAGAGCTCGAAACGCGTGTAGTATTTTGGCCGCCTGCGCCGGCCTTCTGGCCCACTGTGCCCCGCCCCGCCCCACCGCGCCCCACACCCCGCACCCCGCCCCCCACCGCGCCCCGCAGTGTGCTTCGATTTATCGCCACCTCCCCGTTGAGGCTTTGACGCCCAGAGTCAACAAGCAGCGCTGTGCTAAATCACGCGCCGGACGTTAATCGGCTCACGGTCTAAACGGCCCGTCTTTATTCTCCGTTTCTGTCACTTTTTTTTTTATGGAAAGGCGACAACGACGTGACTATCGGATTCGGTCACAGAGAGAGATAGTGGATACAGGTAGCCCGAGCCCGGTCAAAAATGCGTGAACACTCTCATCTTTCAATGGACATTTTATTGATAATTATTAACGTTTGTGGACATAAATAGAATTTCGTTATAAAGCTCAACAGATTTGCCAAGACGAAATATATATATATATATATATATATATATATATATATATATATATATATATATATATATATATATATATTATATATATATATATATATATATATATATATATATATATATATATGCCAAGACAATATAGTTTATAAAACAAATTAAAATGTAACTATGCTCATTAATGTGCACAAACGTTAATACGTTTACAGAAAAACTCAGTACGAGTCTGAGAGTGAACACTTACACTTATGTTCATGTACTTTTGTCGTCCATAACTATTGCAATGTTTGTGCATGTGTTAGCTATGAACAATTTGATACACAGATTAGGAACGATGATTCCATACTGCGCTCGAGTATTTATAAAATTGTGCCTTATTTATGTACAAATTTTGTACGTTACTTACATAATCAAGCATATATGTCTGTAGCTATGTACAAAGAGTCCATGAGCGTTTAGTGTACTTGTACATGCATCGTAGGAATGACTTTGAGCAGGGCTAGGCCAGTGATTTATATTTTTGTGGGGGAGAAAAGCGGTAGGGTCGGCAAAAGAGGATGCTCAGAAGATGCTTTGGAACTTACTAAGTAGCAGCTCACAGTACTCGGTATTTCTCTGGCCATGGCTCGGCTTATGCTGAATTTTGCTTCGAGCCAAAAATGTGTCCGGGAGCATTAATTACACGGTATTTCCCACGTTTATACAACAATGGACGGACCAAAAACCTGAAAAAAAAAAAAAAAAAAAAAAAAACACATCGCGGAACCCTTTGTTGTGACCCTCTGCATTTTATTTTATTAAATCTGTTACAGACCGCAGCCGCCAGTGGGTGACACACCATCAACCCTATTCGGGAACAAGAAAGTACTGTAGTTGACGCGTATAGCGCGTGAACGGACAAACCCACAACCCGCCCAGCCGAGCGCGATTCAGAAAACCGGTTCGTCGCTCTGTCTCTCTCGCACCTTCATGGAGAGCCCCACGAGTGTGACAGAGACAGAGCGACGAAACGACTCTTCTGAATCACTCGGCAGGTACTCCCCGGTGCGGTGCACGGTGGGCCAGGTGACCGGTGGAGGTGGTAAAGATCCGGGACGGGCTCTGAGCTCCGGAGACGCTAAATGGGACTCGAACCAAACGTGTGACCCCACCCACGGATTGCTATCCGAACGAGGAATCCATTGGTGGGGTCACACGTTCGGTTGGAGTTCCATTTAGCGACGCTCTGGAGCTCAAACGCGTCTACAGTTTTGGCCGGCTGCGCCGGTCTTCTGGCCCACTGTGCGCGGCCCGGCAAGATGTTCTTCATGGCCGCTCAGCCGATGAGCTGCCTGGCGGTGTCGATGCCGGCGGTGATGCCGCTCACCACGGCGGAGACGCCCCCCTGGACCCTCCTGGCCTTGGCGCTGATGGCGCCGTCGATGCTCGCGGTGGCGGCGGCGGCGACGGCCTCGGTGGCGTTCACGACGCGGTCCACTAGGCTGAACTTGGTCCGCACCACGCCGCTGCCCAGGTCGGCGGCGCCGTTCACCAGGGCGATGGAGGCGCCGACGGTGGCGTCGGCGAGGCCCCCGAGGCCGACGGCGTTGGCGGCGCGCCCGAGGAGGTTGATGCCGGTCAGGGCGGCGCCCTGGGCCCCGCGGATGCCCGCCTCGGCGACGCCGCGCTTGAGGCCCGTCACCCCGCGGGCCACGGTGGCGGCGGCGGAGGCGCCGGCGCCGGCGGCCCGGTAGAAGGCGCGCTTGACGTCGGCTTTGAACCTCACGCCGGCGTTGACGAGGTGCCCCTTGGCCCTGACCACGCTGGAGGCCAGGGCGGAGGCCGCGTCGACAACGCTGTTGGCTGGGCCGCTCGCTGCGTTGGCGGCACCGCTGTCAGCGCCGTTGTCAGCGCCGTTGTCAGCGCCGTTGTCAGCGCCGTTGACAGTGCCGCTGTCAGGACTGCTGTCAGCGCCGTTGACAGCACTGTCGGTTTCACCGTACGAAGCGCCGTTCGTAGCACTGCCGGCAACACCGTTCGAAGCGCCGTTGATTGGACTGTTGGCAGCACTGTACGAGGGGCCAGTAACAGCACTGCTGGGAACACTGTACGAAGGGCCAGTGGCAGCACTGGTGGGAACACCGTACAGCGCGCCGTTGGCTGCACTGTTGGCAGCACTGTACGAAGGGCCAGTGACAGCACTGCTGGGAACACTGTACGAAGGGCCAGTGGCAGCACTGCTGGGAACACTGTACGAAGGGCCAGTGGCAGCACTGGTGGGAACACCGTACAGCGCGCCGTTGGCTGCACTGTTGGCAGCATTGTACGAAGGGCCGTTGGGAACACTGTTAGCAACACTGTAAAAAGGGCTAGTGGCAGCACTGGTGGTAACACTGTACGAAGGGCCGTTGGCAGCACTGTAGGCAACACCGTTTGAAGCGCCGTTGGCAGCACTGATGGCAACACCGTACAGCGCGCCATTGGCTGCACTGTTGGCAGCATTGTACGAAGGGCCGTTGGGAGCACTGTTAGCAACACTGTAAAAAGGGCTAGTGGCAGCACTGGTGGTAACACTGTACGAAGGGCCGTTGGCAGCACTGTAGGCAACACCGTTTGAAGCGCCGTTGGCAGCACTGATGGCAGCACCGTACATAGCGCCGTTCGCAGCACTGTTTGCAACACCGTACGAAACGCCGCTGTAGGTCTGGCGCGAAGGACGCGAAACGATGTTCATTCCGATGTGGGCGAAGGACCTCGCGCCGAGGACGGGGGAGGCACTGGCCCGTTGCGTCAACGCCTGCAAACACCGGATAACCAAAGTAGTGAAACGAGGCCCACGCACAACGACTCGCGAAGAAATTTTCCAAGTTTCGACGGTCATGGCGCAAGCTTACACTGCAAGAAAAAACCACAACGAAAGTACACAAATTACTGGCAAATTTTTTATCAGGAATTTATTGTACTTTTAAAGTACAACAATTGTTGTACAATTGTTGTACAAGGTACAATGGAACCGGTATGACGAGTGCTGTGCAATCCGGGCCTCGTTGTGGTTCGTACAATTCTCGTTGCACTTTCTACAATCCCTGTTGTACTTTTATTGTACAGTTGTTGTTGTACTTTTGTTGCACTATCCACACTTTTTCTTGCAGTGTAATACGGACGCAGTTTACCTGACGATCTTACAGACGCTTTGCGTGCTGCCACAGCTCATGAACTGTGCCATATCGGGTAAGCGGGCCAGAAGACCGGCAAGCGGCCAAAACTCAAGACGCGTTTTGAGCTCCAGAGTTGCTAAATGCGACTCGGACCAAACGTGTGACCCCACCAATAGGTTACTCGTTCGAAGAGCAATCCATTGGTGGGGGTCGCACGTTCGGTTCGAGTCCCACTTAGAGACTCTGGAGCTCAAAACCTAGGGGGCCGCTACCCCGGGAATCCTGTGTCCGAATTGACTGCACTGAGAATCCAAACGCTATGAATATAGCGTCAATTGGCGCTATGCGTTTGAAGCAGTTTTCATCGCGCCAATTGGCGCTATGCTTTTGCATCGCACGTGTGGTGCAATGCCTTCTTATGCACTAGCATAGGGCATTTTCGGGACGCATCGCACGTAAGGTGCAATGTGACTATGGCATTGCACGAGTGGCGCGATGTCTCAATGCATTGCACCATACGCGCTATGTTCATAGCGTTTGGAATCACAGTGTGGGAATCTTCGGTAATCCATGCCGTAATCACGTAATCCTTGATAAAATTCTGTCATTTTTCAACGTTTATGAACCCATTTTCCAAAATTTTACTCGTAATCTCTAGTAAAATTCTCGTAATCCCGCAATCTTGTGGCGACCCCCTCACACTAAATGTTTATGTAGAATTTTGTACGTGGTGATGCATGATTTTAAACCTGCGTGACGTTTTGCATAAAATTGTGCACAAATTTGCATAAATTTATGCATTTTTACGCATAATATTATGCAAATTCCCCGCATGCACAAAATCGTGCAAGTGACACGTACAAAATTCTACATAAACATTGAGTGTGCTCGCGCATCAAAACGCGTCCGGGATTTTGACCGCCCTCCATACCGGTCTTGGCCCACTGTGCAGGGTACTAGGGTACTCACGATGGCGAGTAGAGCCGCGAGCGTGACGGCGAACGAGGCGGTCATGGTGTCGGTGGACCGCGAGGTGCGAGTGGCCGGCCGGTCCAGCGGTTTATAGGCGCGCTATTCCGTTGCACGACTGCTGCCCACGATGGAGCCGGAGAGATTGAAACGCCGCCGCGGTCGACTGGTTCCGCACCAGCACTGCCCAGCACAGGTGAGCGACATAATTTTTGAGCAGGTGTCGCGTCGTGCTCCGCTATCATTCAATCTCACCACAGAATTCCGGAAAATGTCATCTGTGGAATTGCTGTCTCCGTTTTGACTCGAGGCCGGGCGGCACGTGTTAAACTAAACACAACCAATGGTGATTTTGTACTTAAGGTTAGTTGGGGTAATTTTGGGACACGGGGTAAAAATGGCACAGCTATTTCGTGGACAAGATTTTTGACTCGATACAACTCCCGCTGTACCAGATGTGATGTTTTTATTGTGAAAATGGCATTTGGTATCGCAGAAGTTTTAAAATGTCCTATCTTGTCTCTGAAACAGATGTCCCATTTTTACCCCGTATCCTAAAATTACCGCAACTGACCCTAATGAAGTGGAGAACAACGCCATGAGTGCTGCGGGCATGCATGATCAAACATGATAGAATTGGTTTTCTCAGGCCCACAGAGCTCAGAGATGACTGAATTTTCAGAGCCCCTTTTTGATGGCCACAAGCACTTCAATGTGGTGTTGAACAAGGTCATGCCGTTGAAACCCCTAAAATAGCAAGAGTAGAGCCGTTCGGACATAAAAGCACGGTACGTACGCACCGAACCACCCGCTCACAAGCGCGTTTTTCCGCTTGGCTGTGTTGTTGTTGTTTTTCGCGGGGATGATGTGTCAAACAGCGAAACCGCGGGGGCAGGCAGGATGGACCAGAGAGATGATGATGTGGAGCCGCTGCAATCTTTTATATATATCCATTTAAGGAGTATCAGCGCCGCCACCACGCTGACCTTAGGGGTGGCGCAGAGGTTGATGGTCTCGGAGAGCGATGGGGTGCGGGAGGGGGAGGGGAGGGGAGGGGGAGGGGAGGGGAGGGGAAGGAGGAGGGGAGGGGAAGAGATAAGCGATCTCCCATCACCCCGCGGGTATGTGCTGCAACTCCATTCATGAGGCGCTGCCGCGGCACGTGTCCTTGTCTGAGGCTGGTGTGTGTGTGTGTGTGTGTGAGAGAGAGAGAGAGAGAGAGAGTGAGAGAGAGAGAGAGGACCGGCCAGTGATCTCGATCAGCGAGCCGCTCTTAAATCCATCATCGTCTCGGTGCTCCGCAACGGAGACGGCCAGATCCCGGGGAGCCGGGCCAGATCTGGGGTGCCGAGCAGTTCCGACGACGAAGACGACGGGGCTTGTCTTGTCGCCAAGCGCGTCCAGAAGAAATTAGAATAAATGATGTCGACATCTCCTCCGCTGCTCAGCACCCCGAGGCGGGGATGAGCCCCTGTTCACGTTACATCATTTCTTGTTGTTTTTCTCCGAAAAAAGCACCGCATCACATGATCTACTTACGAGCAGTAGTGTTTTTGAGGGGATACGGGGCCATACGCCGTATGGCCTTTAAGCGAAATCAGAGGGACCGTATGCCCTTTAAAATTTCCCAGGCCATACGGTACCATACGCGGCCATACGCACCGAAAAACCCATTTGTTGACGGCCCCGGCCGGTCACTCGACCAGGGATTGTTGTGGTCCCTTCGGGTTTCCCCGGCGGCGGCCCTGCCAGGACGGCCTCCTGAGCCTGAGGAGGTGCGGGATTTCCACCATCTGGACCTGGGGCAGGGGGCCGGCAGATTAGGATGAGCGAGAAGCGGAAGGAGTCGAGTCGACCCCGCCAAAGCCGCCACCATCCAAAGCGCCTCGCATTGCAGCAAAGGTACCGCCCGTATGGCCTTTGCGGCGCGTTGGCGTTCGAAAGAACGTGATGTATGCCCGCGCAAATGGTCACTGCCCTTGTTACTGCCCGTCAGACTCCGAGAACACGCCTCCTTGTAGAGAACCTAGGCGCTTTGCTTTTTATCAATATCAATGGTCCTGATGTCAGGGCCCTAGATATAGCACCGTACGCGAAGGTATGGTTGCAAACTCATGCTTCAGCGGATTCAGTGAAAGCTAGGAAAAGAGTTATGAAAGAGACAAAATTACTGCAATTTCAAAAATGGCTGTAACAATAAATAATTTTTTAAAAAAAGTTGCTTTTTTAAGTTACGAGCCGGTCAAAACATTGAGAAATAGATGAACTTTTTTGCAGGGTTGCAGCAAGCCGCTGGATGCTGCATGGAAAACAATCGAACAGAGAGACTCGGGCGAGTGACTCTTCAATCTCAATTTTCGTTGATTATTTTAAAGAATTTTTATCCAATCATCGACCTTTTGCTTCGATTCAATGAACACCCGCGAGTGTGGGATTGAGTGGAAAATATTCCACCTGTGAGTCTACTGCAACACGGTGCTCGGACTGGATTGCCTTTCGGAAACGGCGGCGGGCGGGAGACGGCAGCCCGCCCTATCCCGCCCCGCCCCGCCCCGCCCCGCCCCGCTCCGCCCCGCCCCGCCCCGCCCCGCCCCGCCCCGCCCTGCCCCGCCCCGCCCCGCCCCGCCCTGATTGCCGGATTCCGCTAAAGCACCCCAATGATGTCGGAACGCGGCAATCACAGACTCCAATTATTCGATGAATTGCCCTCCAAGCCCTGCCGCTGGCCTGGCCCCGCTGGCGAGACGCGCCAACCACGAGAAGCAGCAGGAGAGGCAGGGGGAGCCAAACCCCCGGCAGGTGCGAAAGGACTCGATCCGATCGTGCGACGACCACCAATGGATTCTTCGGTCGGAGAGCAATCCATATTGGTGGGGTCACACGTTCGGTTCGAGTCCTGTTTAGCGACTCTGCAGCTTAAAACGCGTCTCGAGTTTCGGCCGCCTGGACCGGCCCTCTGGCCCGGCCCACACTGTGAGCCAGACGCTGCGTGCCAGCGATCCGACGATGAGGGAAAAATACGCCGCGTGTGTTTGCAATGAAGACATAAAGGGTGCGGTTTATAGAATGCCCCCATGAAAACGCGATTAATTTTTCCGACCGGCTGGCCACCCCCACCCCTGTAGGGACCCCACGCAGCGGGAGAGGGGAGCAGGGAGGGGACGCGCACGCACGGGCCTAATGAGCCGCGAGAGATAGCGTGGCGGGGCGGCTCTGCTCTTTTAAAGGTGTTTGCTGCGCGGCGGGGGCCGCTTCCGAACGGTGCTTGTGTTGCTCCGTCTCACCCGCACTCGCAGGGCGTCCCGCGGGGGCGCGAGAGAGACAGTCTGACGTAGGCACCACTACCGCACAGTGGGCCAGAAGACCGGCGCGGCCGGCCAAAACTCCAGACGCGTTTTGAGCTCCAGTGTCGCTAATCACGACTCGAACCGAACGTGTGACGCTCCCAATGGATTTCTCGTTCGCAGAGCAATCCATTGATGGGGGTCACACGTTCGGTTCGAGTCCCATTTAGCGACTCTGGAGCTCAAAACGCGTATCTAGAGTTTCGGCCGCCTCCACCGGTCTCCTGGCCCACTGTGCACTGCCTGCGTCCCCAAGTTGCAGCCGCCTGCCCCCGCCTCTCGTCTTCCTTCCGACGTTTGCGCATCGCGTATTCACCTCGCCGCCAACTTTGACTCGCATTCACGCGCGGAAAGGAAAGCAAGCAGGGATTCGCTTGGATTTTAATTAGCGCCAAACGAGCGAGCGTCATAGTTTGCGTTACATGTTGGCGCTCGCGGCGCCGCGCGGGGGAGGATGCATATTTAACGGCGGGGCGCACATGGCAGCAACCGCCTCGCCCCTGTGCCTAGTTTCCTGTGCTTTTGCGACGCCAGACCCAGGAAGAAAGGGAATCCCGATTCTACTAAATGCACTGAAAATCACTGCACACTGCACACTGACGTGTTTGTTTGAAGACGATGTCACGTTCGTTAGAATGTCACACGACCGTCGTTTAATCAGGATGTCACACACGCTTAAAACCTCGCGAAGTATTTTGAGCAGACATAATACAAACTAATTTAATTTCTTATACGATGAAATAGTTCGTAAATTACGAGGTATTTTTTGTAAGCTTATGTATGGTCAAAATACTTTGTTAAAACAAGCTGCTTTTCTTTGTTAGGCCTTAAACAGTTTGTAAGGTTTTCTCAGGGCATTCATAATCAATAGGACGTGGATCAGCATTCGAACGAATGTGACGTCATATCGACGGGTTCGAGGAACAAAAGGCTAACTCGGAGCGCATCTTGACTGTGCGCTATCTCGCACTGCAGCACTATAATACGCTAACTCGAGTCGCCATTTTGGGCATCTACTTTGACACGCGATATATACCAAACTATTGAGAGTAAAAGGTTCAAACTTGTTCCAAGCACGGATGCCAACCTATATTTCAATAAAAACACGCCGTTGCGTCCTTACAGACATTATTCTCTAAAATATCAGGCTTCAAAAACGCGAGGTGGAGCGGGGTGCCGAGATAGCGTACTATAGTGCTGCAGAGCGAGATAGCGCACAGTCTGGATGCGCTCCGAGTTAGCCTTTTGTTCCTCGAACCCGTCGATATTCAAACGAACGTGACAAAACTCACATTCTACCGAACATGACGTCACACTCGTCGAATGACGATCGTGCTCCTCAGCCACGTGACGGCCGCGACGCCGCACAGCTGTGCCGAACGGAGAGAGCGGAGCAGCGAAGCGTCTTGGAGTTGGCCGGAGTTGGCGAATGCCATCGCTCTCAGCCGGGCCATGTTTGCACATGCTCCGGGGGAAGACGGCCAAAGTTGTTGAGCGGCCGCGGAGGCAAGGCGGTGCGGTGGCTGCGGCTTGTCGCCGCTCCAGTCTCAGCCGCGCCCCGGGCATCGACGCGGCGGCGTGCCTTTCAGCATCATTAATCTTGTGACACTAAATAAAAGGCGGGGCGGAGCGAGACGGGGCGGGTCTGTGGTGTGTGTGTGTGTGTGTCTGAGCCTTCGAATCCTTTTTGACAGCGGTCTTACCGCCTTGCCTCTCGCGAAGACGTGGCGCACGCAGGCCTAGACACGTTTTGAGTTCCAAAGTCACTAAATGGGCTAAAACCAAACGTGCAACCCCGCAAATGGATTGCTCTCCGAACGAGGAATCCATCGGGGGTCACTCGTTAAGTTCGAGTTCGATTTAGCGACTCTAGAAACCCCTCCAGGACTTCGACCGCCTCCACCGGTCTTCTGGCCCACTGTGCGTCGGCTGTCAGCTTTATGATCCGCCCTCCGCACGAAAAAAAAATCCCTTCGGTTTTCGCACCCATGCGCATTTTATGCGGCAATCCCTTTGACTATCAAGAGTAATCGCTTTCCGTGAAGAAAGGACGGTCTATGCGCTTGAAGACGTGATGCTTGAAATAAAGCATTCACTAGAAATTTCTCCTCGCATCAAGAAAAGAGGAAGAGCCCGTTACGCTTGATCTCAAGCGTATAAAGTAATTACGCTTGAAAACAGAGGGCAACACGAAGCTGTAGTTTCACCAGAGCTCTGCGTTTCAAGTGTGGAGCTGCCCACACTTGGTTTCACAGTGCTACCTCCGCCCGAACTTGTATTCTGGCCCACTGTACGCAGCAGCCCCGCCTTCTGAGCGCTAACGGCGATCAAAATTGGTATTTACTGTCTGGGCCTGTCATAGAGGCGGCCAAACGGGCGGCGTATGAAGACGCATGGAACGTCGCAGTGGGTCGGATGCGCGGCCTGAGTCGCGCTGGCTGCACTGCACCCAGCAGAGAAAAAACAGAGCCCGGAAACAAAAGCAAGCGCCGTTATTCGGGCAAACATTTGACCATCCGGCAAAATCCAAGTGAACGTAAGTGGTTTGTGATTTAAAGCTCGGCGGCTACAATAAGTGCAAGTGGAAGGGAGGCCCCTTAATGATCACACTTAAGATATTTGCAGTTTTACCGTTTATAGGAAGTGTAAGCCAGGCTTCGAATCCGCAATCGCCTGATGTGCTATTGCAGCTTTCCTGTACAAACAAATCTGAAGTGCTGTCAACATCAGACATGGCTTGTCATCATATGGTCTGCACAGCCGAATTCCATCAACAAACCCATTTCGATTTGACCTTCTTTTCGCCTTGAAGGTAAAGGGCCTGGTCTGGACAGAACACTTATCCTGATAGTCCCCAAAAGGCTATCAGCTAGAAACCTGAGCAGTGCACGTGGCCCCGTTCCAGGTGCGCGGGTCGAAGTCGCGCAGGGCCCCATTCCACGGACCGATGCGCCCAGGAGTGGCTGGAGAACGGACGGCGAGAATGTTCTCCGAATCGACGAAAGTGTTGCCGCTGAGCCCAGGTTGGTCGGTCATCGCGTGGTTACCTCCTCGGTCTTGTCCCTAGTCTCCGCTGGAACCTCCTGAGCAGTGATGACTTTCTCACTGTCCCAAAAGTCAGTTCGAATCGACGAAGCCTTAGTGAAGTCGACGAAAATATTTCGTCATTTCAGGGGGTCACTAAATTTTAGTCGAATCGACGTGGCCTGTTTCGTCCGCGTTTTCACGTTTCAATCTACTAAATGTTGGTCATTTTGACTAAAGTTTCGTCGGATTTTCGACGCAGAGATTTCGACGACCTCTCTTGGTCGCTGACTATTACGTCACACGCCTTAGACGTCATCGCCTCCGGCGGGTTGATGACGTTTTCTTAGTTTTAGTCGTTTCGAAGAGGCAATCGTTATATTGACATTACGAAGGCCAAGGTTGTTCCTGATTGGCTCTTTTAAGTCATGTGACGGCTTGTTTGAAATCAAATACGCAGAGAGGCTAACCTAATTAGTTTTCATAACACCGGGAAACGCCGTTTCGCCACTTTATGATGCGGTAAAATATCAAGCCACAACAGATCAAATTACGATATCAGCAAACCGATATAAAATTATTCGGACATTCCCATGATGGAATTTACTTTTCCAAAAGATTTAGGATTGCAGAGTTACCGGCAGATTTAATTCAGGTGACGACGCCGGTCCAAGTTATCTGCCTACATGTTCTTGCAAATAAACTGTCAAACGGTATTGGACGGGTGTATCCAATCGACAAGTCACTCATTTTTCGTTTAATTTGTAACCACTTTTGAGAAATAAAGTCAGCTGAAGCAATAAATCGGATGAGAAACGGGAGGATTCCGTCCAACATAACACTATTCCCCCAAGGTTTGACAGATCGTACGGTTGTAGCTGACTTTCTCTCACGCACGTAGTAAAAATATCAAGTGAAAAGGTGTGATCTGTCAATCTGAAATGCCCGTTTAATGCCAAATGCCGAAGTTCATTGAATTCAACATACGAGAAATGTGAGGTGGGCTGAGCCGAGTCGTAGCGTAAACAGAATCCGCTTTTATCTGAGCAATTCTTAATCTTTTTAATAAAGTAATAATAAAATGAATTTCTCCGAGATATTTTAGATCACACTGAATACCGTGAAACGGGATAATTTCGGGCACTTTTAAGAGGTATTTTTAAAGTTGTGAAGGTCGTGGTGTTGCCATGGACTTGAGGGTTAAAGTTTATCATCTACCCACCTTTAGCTTCAATTTGACGCAAATTCCAGATATCTACGCCTCACCGCTATTACAGTGGAGGGCCTAAAGCAGTGCCCGAAATTACCCCGTGTTTCGGGGTAATTTCGGGCACCCCAGGAAAAAAACGACTTGTCGTTCTGATGTTGGTCTCAAAATCCATAATTGTCTCTTTCTTTTGAGCTTATATGATAAAATGTGAAATTCTCAAGGATGCAGATGTGGAGGGATAGTAGGGGTTGTCATTTATACATAATTTGAAGTCATGATTGGAACAAATAGTTTGATGTTTGGGAGAGTGGGGTGGATCTATTTAGGACGCTTCTTGTTGAACGTCTGACCTTGAACCTTTATCCTTTTTTGTTTTTGATAATGATACAACTCGGGCCACACTATATTACGCGAAGATGAGTCGTGGATCTTCCTCTTGAAACTGACGTACATGGGAGGCAAGTCTTATGCACAATTAGGAAGATACAGGGGCTTCTGGAAAACTCTGCATTCCGTAGCAACCCGGCAAGCCATGCGGCCGTTCTCAAAGTCAAAGTCCCGGTAAACATGATAAAACTTTAGTCACGAACCAATAATTGACACTAAGACAGGATGTGTACATACTACACATAAGAAGTACAGATATAGCCTTGGCCCATTTTTATGATAGTCAAAGTTCCACAAAGCGACTGCTGCGGCAGTTGAGTATTATCTTTGTTAATGGATTATCTCCATCTTTCAGAAGAGCTCTGAAGAGCTGGAAGAAGCTTACACCACTCTAGCCCTGCGAAATTCAAAGTTTTCAGAACAACCCTGCTTGCCCTTGCATGCCATTTCAGTGCCCGAAATTGCCCCTAAAAGTAACAATTTTTTAGTTTTGAGCCCCTATTTACCATACTATTTGCCGCAGGTGATTGAAAATTTGACACAGCATGCTGAAAACATGTCCAAATCGAAAAAAAAAAAACCTTATGCACCGTTTGTGAACAGGTTTGGCTTGCCAGTCGAAGTTTTCACGCATACACTGAATTTAGGTAAAAAGTGTAAAATACGAAAATCACTGTAGCTCGGAAAGATTGGATCTGTTTTGGTCTCCAGAGGAATGATCCGACGGTTTTAAGTGTGGCGAATGCGATGCGCGCAACGGGACAAGCCCCCGAGGTCACCGCTAGACGGCAGCATCATCGCAATGCTTTCGGGCAGAGATGCCCGATATTACCCCGGGTGCCCGAAATTACCCCGTTTCACGGTACATATTGTAATTCAATATGGGCTGACACTGTTATTCCACTTGCGATGCAGACCGCACTTTCAGTGCAATACAAATTTCATCGCTCTTTTCTGTGATGATCATTGCAAAAAGGTGCGATGATCTGCTGTATCGCAGAATTTTGCTATGATCATTGCAAAAAACTGTAATGATTGCAGATTTTGTGTTGCTATCATCGCATTTTTGTGCAATAATTCCTTTTATCATTGCAGAAATGTGCGATGATCATTGCAAATTTTTGTGATACAAAAGTCATCGCATCTGGAGAGCGATGATTCGAGGGAATCACATTTTGGCTATCATCGCACGTTTTTGTGTTGAAAGTATCGCAACTTGGATAACAGTGGATCTGAGAATATTGGAAATAGTTGGTGATGTCAGATGCAGGCTGACGTGACAGTATGAGAAATTGGCCCACCTACTAAATCTTTGTCAAATCGACTAAACTATATAATTAGTAAAATCCATTAAAACAAATTCGTCGATTTGACGTTACTTTTGGGACAGTGCTTTACAAGATCCGATTAGGTTTCGGAAGAGCCTTTGAATGAGGCTTGGCTTTATGCAGGGTCGTCCCAGTCATTGGCATGGTCCGAGAGCAGTGGCAGATCGGAGGAGTCCATAGAGGTAGTGGTGCTGTCGTCCGGCGAGCGGCCAAGGCCGACCAGGGGCGGCCAAGGTCACGGTCAACAAGAGGTGGCAGGTAAGGACACTGTAAAAAGCGTGATCAAGAAAGGATAGGCAATTATAGTTTCCGAAACTAGTTTCGGCAAGTAGAATGTGAGCTTCATAGTCTTGAATAAGAAACCGATTATCACGCACATCATGTGTAGTTAGGATAGTTCTAAATGGGCACTGACAGTAAGGATTGTCTTGGATCTGAAAGGATTGTCTCGGATTCGCCCTGTTAGGAAGGACTTTTCTCTAAACGTGGCGTTGACATCAGCTTGCGTCAAGAATACCTCTCCGTTATTACGAACCAATAATTCTTTGTGTAACAAACTAAATAGTTTGTAGCAGGGTCATTCCATGGGGTTTGACATACTTTTGCAAGTGACCTCTCCGATTTTGACCAAATTTTGTGGGCTTGTTGGCTGTGTTCTAAAACCCTTCAAAACCGATTTTCTGGAAGAAAAAAAATACCAATTATTTTTGAAAAGAGTTTGGCTTTTGATAGATCTGAACATTTTCGTTGCAGACTCTTTTTGAAAATGCTGCAGTTTCGTCAAAAATGAAGCTACAGAGCTCATTATGGGCTCATTCGAAAGGTCTTGAGTTGGGTATTCAATTTTGTTCAAATTTGAGAATTGTTCACAAAGTGCTGCGTCATACTTAATGGCCAACTTAATACCTTTCAAATGAGCCCAGAATAAGTTCTTCAGCTTCATTTTTGACGAAACTGCATGCAGCATTTTCAAAAAGGGCCTGCAACGAATATGATCAGATCCATCGCAAGCCAAAACTTTTTCAAAACTTTGTATTCTTTGCTGAAAATTATTATTGAGGGGTTTTAGACTATAGCCAAAAAGCCCACAAAATTTGGTCAAAATCGGAGAGGTCACTTGCAAAAGTATGTCGAACCTCCCCTCTATTGAATGACACTCTTGCATGTGCTCAAAACCCGGTAAGGTTCTAAGTGTGCAAAGCCGACGGACAGAGCTGTTGTTTTCCAGCACTGTCTGCGGCCACCACTCTGGTGCTGCGCCTCAGCGTCCTCACGCCCCTGGAGGTCCAGGGGTCGTCATTGCGCGTGCCCCACGCGTGGCGCGTCTTCTCCATCGCCGTGCAGGCCATCGCCCTGGCCGCGCACGTCGTGTATGACAGCTTCGATGTCAGTTTAAGTTTAGCATCAAATATTTCAAGCTAGAAAAATAATATTAAATCGTGTTGGTCTCATGAGACCAGTGTTTGGAGCTCGATGTTATTCTACATCCACCAATGTCGATAACAGTTGTGCTTCAGTGAGGAACGCAATGTAAAAGCGGGTTCCTGTTTTTTTTGTTGATACAGCCGAAGAACAACGTGGCCAGCCATTTCGGTGTGCTGAAGATCGCGGCCGCCACAATGAGCTGCACCGCATCCGCCATTCGCTTCTACACCTCTGTGCGGAACTCCCAGAACGCGCGCTTGGCGTGCATCTTGAACCAGGTTTGCAAACGGGTGCATTTCGGGAACCTTCGAATGCACTCCCAAACTGCTAACCCTACCGAGAATCGGTAGTCATATTGATGCTTTGCTAAAGATGACATATTTATTCTTTCAACAGGCCCGGGGCACACGGCAGAGCTCCTGGCCGAGCAAACAGAATGTCCTCGCCATGTCCTCGCTGGTCTTTATTGTGGCTGTGGAGCTCACACGGCAAACAATTAGAATCCTTTTCGGGCGGCGCACCATGGGGAAACCAACGGCAGTATATTCAGTCACCTAATCACTGTTAACCAACGAGTGTGACGCTACAGAATGTTAATTTTGTCACGTTCGTCTGAATGTGTCTTATGTTGTCCGAGAATGCGACAAAGAGACCCAGCCCTGACCTTGATGTCAGGGTATGCACTGAACACTTACGTGAGCACCCAGAACACACATAAGTGCTCCATGCGTGTACTGAGTACACAATTAAGTTTTCAGTGTACGAAACCGTTGTGCTTTAAAGATACCCTGCAAACTCAACAGTGTACTCAAAAGACTCTGGTTAGCGTGTGTACTCACGAGCACACTACAACGAGAGTGAGTTTGGATGAGCATACACTCCCAAGAGAGTGTATTCTGATGAGTGCCCTGTAATGAGATTGTGCTGAGGTGAGTACACACCTAAGTACGTCTGGCAGTATATGCAGCTGGAGGTGTGTACTCATCTGAGTTTACTCTCGTAGAAGTGTGCTCACGAGTACACGCTAGGAGTGTACTCGTGTGAGTAAACGCCAAAGAGAGTGTACTGAGTACACTGTTGAGTATGCAGAGTAACTAAATGTTCATTCCCTTACCGTGAGGTCACCTGTGATGTGGCTTCTTCTCTGTGAGCTGAACTGTATGCATTGTATGCCGTCAGTACTGTATTGATGCTATGTAAACAGCATAAACTGTGTACATGTCATGTACACAGCTCACACTGTTTTCAAAGGATGAGACGTCATATTCGTTAGAATGTGAACAAAGTGACGCTCGTTTGAACATGATGTCACATTCGTTCCCATGGTGATCCATGTTCTAACAAACGTGACATCGTATTCAAACGAAAGTAACAAAATTCACATTCCAATGAATATGACGTCACGTTTGTTGAATAACAGAGAATGCTGCGCACATACCTGTGTATACAGTAAATGCTGGCTGCGCACATACCCATGTATACAGGTTTATCTGCCTGTAAACCCAATGCATTTTTTAGATGTATACATTCCACGTACGCAGCATTTACTGCATACATTGGCGTGTACGAGGCATTAGCTGTATAGATGCCACTATTATACAATTGCTATATACACAGCATGCATGCAGTATTTACTGCATACAATATATACAGTTGAGCTGACAGGATACTATGCGTGTTACCAGATCTGGGAACTCATCGACAACAGGGTGCTTCTTGTGAGCATGAAGGTGCTGCGGTTCGGTTCCGTGGCGGACGACCTTCTGGACGCGGTACAGACCGCCGTTTTCGGTCTGGTGGCGTGGAGGCTAATCTGCGTCTTCGACGGCCTGCAGAAGAGCCTGGACCGCCTTCTAGACGCTAGAAACGGCGGCTATAAGCACGAGGGAAGACTTGACTGACCTTCGGCGTCAAACATTTCACCCCAAACTTCACTGTTACTATTTTTTATTTTTTTTATTTTTAACAAATGAGACTTTTTTTTTCTGGTAATGTTCCGGTAATGTGCTTGGTGCTGCTGCAGGTTCTCCACCTCCGTGGCGCGTACAAGCAGACCTGCGTTCTGGTAGATGACTTGTGTGCGTGCTTCGGACCTGCACTGTTGGCGTCGCTCCTTCTCCACCTGTTGTCCAGCATGTTCTTTGTCGGTGACGTCATGACCGTCTTGACTGTCTTGAACAGTCAAGGTTCTTGGTGGTGCGACTACCTTCAATTCATTTCCACCCGTGACTTTAGTCAGTTTTGCTAAATACGGTACTTCGGAGAAGAGCTGAGACGGAATTTAAGAACAAATCAAGAAGAAAAAGGCCCGGACTTGTACGAGAATATAGCTCTGCGGAGACGGCAGAACGGCAACGCAGACGCTCATTTTCACAAATTTCGCATACCTTGTTCTTCTTGATTTCTTCTCATCTTCCGGCCCAGCTCTTCTCCGAAGTACCCTAATGCACCAAACCGGTCTTGACCACAGGTCTGTTGTGGGCGGGATCGTCAACGTTGCCTCCTACATAAGCGGCCCAATGGTGCTTATGCACGTGGCCTCTCAAGTTGCAGCACAGGTACACGTGGAAGCTGCCTGTCGCATTTACACCGGTGCCTCCACGCCAGTAACCCGTATTATTTAACATAACCTTCACGCGTATCCATTTCAGGGAAAGCGTGCTTTGCTCACCATCCACCAGCTCATAAACCGGGAAATCGAGGATTCAAGAGACCCAACATTGCGACACGAGGTAATCTCCTTTGACCGCTGCACTGCAAATCCAAGTGTAGGACAGGTCGACACTTGTAGGCGTCGACCAGTTTGTCCTACGCTTGCAAGTGTCGACCAGTTTGTCCGACGCTTGCAAGTGTCGACCACACAGTGTCCGACACTTGCAATGTCAACCACAGCATGTCCTACTGCTGCAAACTGCGCGTAGTTTGCCGTAGGACATGCTGTGGTCGACACTTCAGAGCATCGGACACTGTGTGGTCATAAAACTGGGACATCAAGCACCCAATAGATCCAACATTGAGATACGAGGTAATTTCTTTTGACTACGGTCGACTGACAAACGGCGAGCCTACGGCAAAGTGCGGTGCACCATGTGATGAAGGGTTGAAGTACATTAGGTCAGAAAATGGAAGTCGAGGTAGCCCTTACGCTGTTGAAACTTTGGTCGAGGGTCACAGGTGATAACATTTTGTCTTCATCACCTTTCAAAACATCTCAAACTATGTATAAATATCTTTAAAACGTAAGTTCACTAAAAAGTTGCCTATTTCCTGCCGTTCAGTGTTTTTTCGTTGGTGCGACTGGATGCATTGAGATAGGAAGCTGAATTTTTGCGTGTGGCGAGCCAAAGATAACCCAATTACCCTACAAAATCCAAGCTAAATCGGCCAAGCCGTTTAGGAGGAGTAGTGCGGGGACACACACATACAAAACTTTCCAACCCAACTGAAGTAACTGGCTTTGCTTATCTCTCAGCCAACGAGTATGTCTAATTCTGAGTAGCATCCAAAATATTACTCTTTGTTGTAGCTGAGCCTGTTTGCTGAGCAGCTCACCCAGGAGCCCGTGTGTATCCAATTCCTTGGAGAAGTCAAGGTTGGCTACGGACTCGCCTTCAAGGTACCAGGTCACAGGAGTCTTTATGTTAAAATTAGCGCCCTATAGAAGGTTCTTGGACTCTAAGAAAAGCCTAGGCCGGAAGAAAAAGATCATAATTGAAAAAACAAATCTATTCATGCTGTAGCTTATCTAAAAATGCAACAACGTTCCTCACACATTGAGACATTTCTGATTTTCGTTCTCGTTCTTTTCCTTTTTCCCGGCCTTGAATGACAATATATTTCTCACACTTAATTACGATGCAGTTTTTTTTGCATACCTTTCCAAGATACTGAGCATATTTCTGAAAATGCAAAAGTTCGTGCATAGCTGCGCACGAGAATGTGCGTTTGCGCATCACTTCGCGTTTGTCACGCGTTCACAGTTATTTGTTGTGTAATAATAAACCATTTTTAAAGGCAGTAAAATTTTTATTGCATTATTAGCGCTATAAAAAAGTTATCGCATTATTAGTGCAATAAATAGTGTATTGCATTCACGTATGATATCACTTTATCACAAATAAATGTGATAATCTGGACCAAAACCGGCTTAAACGTAAGAGACTTACTGCATTCTTAATGTGATAAATTTTTATTGCTGCCACAGATGCGATATTTTGGAGGAATCAATACGTCTTTTTATCGCAGCTATATGAAACTTATAAGAAATATCAGTGTTTGCTCAATTTCCTGCAGAAGCTGAACATAAAGAGTACATAGACGTTTTCTATGCTCGTTAATCTGCGTTTTGTTGTTGGCAGGGACTCAGCATAATCATCACGTACACCATAATTATAGTCCAGACTTGGACTTGGACTGCAAACACGGGAGCTATCATCTAACTAATCGTTCAGGCTACTCAATGGCTCGATTGTCTCGCTACCACTTATTTCGACGCCTCGTGTAATAGAATAATCCTATCTGTCAGTGCAGGTGCAGATCCGAGACAATCCTAACTGCCAGGGCAGATCCAAGACAATCCTGTGCCAGGGCAGATCCAAAACCATCCTAAATGCAGAGGTGGCTAAAACTAGTTATGAGCTCTCTTCACTGCAAATCAGTGAATCGCGATATCCCAGAAATATGGTGTCCACGTATTTAAAAAAGGATAACCCTTTCTAACTAACTCTTCGGCAATCAAGTTGCTTTTGGTAGTGTGTGAGAGTCACGGATTTTTCTTGAAGACCGATTTTCACGTCATGTTCACTTAGGATTGTTCTGTATCGACATTGACAGGATTGTCTTGGGCCTGCACTGACAGGATTGTCATAGATCCGCACTGACAGTTAGGATTATTCTATAAGGACGCGTCGATTTTTACAGGGATCACCATCAAAACGACAAAGGCTCCGACTCACTTAGTTTTCTTACGCGCTGTGATTTGTTTGTGCTCTATGCGCAATGTCTCAGATTTTTGGCTCACACTGGGTGTACGATTGATGAAAACAGCACAGCACGGGGAAGTGCCACATCGCGTCTTTTCACACACACACACACGCACACTCACACCTCTACAAGTACTGTTCGGAAGTTGAAGACAAGTGTCGTCAAATATATTCTCAAATCATCATGTGCAAGAGTGCATTTTTCTGTGTGATTCCCTTAATCAGCCTCCAGATCAGTTTCATCGGACAGCGATCATAGTCTTGAACATTTTAATCACACATTATCAGGTAACACTGAAGCGTTGATCATAGGTCTCGGAACAACGGTTACTTTCAGCGTCTACCGCCACCGTTTCCGTGGAGCTGGTTCAAGGGTATTCCACCGTTGATGAGCCCGGCGTGGCCAGCACGGAAAAAAGGAGTTGGTCGTTACGATCGGAATGGGTTGGTTGGTGAAATCCGGTCGTGGTGACCATGCTTATGATTGTCGTAACCAATCATTCTGATCGTGGTGATGACGCATCAGTGGTGGTGATCGAGGGTCGATCGTGACGATCGAAAGTTCGTCTGGGGCATAGCCTATCGACCAAGTCGATACCTACGACCAAATCCTGACTGCACCGACCGATTTTTTTTTTCGGGAGGGGCTGGGGGAGGTGCTTCTGGGTGCCCTTCGCAGATGCTTTCTTACTCCAAGGCCATTCAGCACGGTAAAAAACGTTTCCTGGTTTTCCCAGGAACTCCCTGGAAATCCCTATGTCTTTTCTACAGGCTTCCTGGGAAAACCGGGAACCGTTTTTACCGTGAGACCGTTCTTGGCGCGATGGACTATCGTAGTGGACGCCCGCAGTCTGCAAGAAAGATGCTTGACTTGACAACAATCGAACATGACGTCACGTCGACGCCTTCCAACAGAACAAATCATGTAACTCTCAGCGTAGATCCAAGACAATCCTGACTGTGTGCGTCCGTGCCGCGCCGGTCGCTCTTCGCTGCATCGCCATCGCCCTTACGCCGTTACGACTCTTGTTTGCCAGTTGTCCGGTCGTTGGCGCCTCTTACTACTTTGTCTGGGGGCGGCACGCCTGGGGAGCAGGGGGGCGGAGGGGCGGGTGCGGGGAGGGGGGGCGCACTAGGGAGCAGGGGGCGGAGGGCCCCACTGGGGGCTGTCCGCGGCACGGCGACGCTCTTCAGGCGCAGTTCACATAAACACACTCACTTAATTCCTTACGGACACCTTGTATCCGAGATACGGATACAGGTTCGTGCAAACGGATAGATTAAGCTTGCGTAAAAAAGAATCCGGTTCCTGGTTTTCATAGATAGCTTCATTTTAATGCATGGGTGAATTTCTAGTGCATACTTCATTTTCAGCGTACCGTCTTCAAGCGTACCTGTAAACTTGACAATCAAGCATACAGTTACCCATTACTTTTACCAGTGTGGTCAATTTCAAACCCCGTCTGCGGTTTTCTCTCCTGCCAGCAGCACATAGTGACAGCCCGACGACCAACGGACGGGAAAACAGACGGACGGACGGACGGACAGACAGACGCAGCCCGCATGCTCCGGACATGTGAGTGTGAATTGGCCCGCAGACCGCACGGTCACAGAGCGTCCAGAGGACTGTAAATAGAGAAAGCCGACAACAGGCAGGGGCGGCTCAAGAGGGGGAGAGGGGATCTGCTGCGAGAGACATACAGGCCGAGCCGTGCGCCCCAGCCCCTCGAGATGGAGGGAGACCTTCCCCTCCTTTCAGGCCTCTCAGGCAAATGCGGAAACAACATTGCACTCATGACTGGCAGCCATTTAACGCCTTCATTCACTCGTGTTTATACGGCCGCTCGCCTCGGTCGTTGGGGGCGGGGCGCACAGTGTGCCAGAAGAGCGTTGAGGCGGCCAAAATTCTAGACGCGTTTTGAGCTCCAGAGTCACCAAATGGGACTCGAATCGAACGTGTGACGTGACCCCACCAATGGATTCCTCGTTTGGTGGGATCATACCGTTCGATTCGAGGCCTATTTAGCGACTGTGGAGCTCCAAACGCGTCTAGAATTTTGACCGTCTCAACGGTCTTCTGACCCACTGTGGGGCGAGGCGGGGTGGCGCGGCCCAGGTGAAGCCAGGAAGATCTCCACGCCCGGCAACTTTTGCGACTTTGTAAATACTTGAATGATTCATGTCCGGAGTGTGTCGCCTGCTCTGCTTTCTCTCGTGGGAGCGGACGGGCGGTGGGGGAAAAGAGGGTGGCGGAAGGCACAGTGGTCCAGAAGACCGGCGCTGGCGGCGAAAACACAGGACGCGTTTTGAGCTCAGAGTGCAGAAAAAAGTACAGAAATCACACGTAACGTGTCTCGTCAATATTTTACCTGGACCATCCGTACCTTGCCAACCACGGAGGTTCCGTACATGTTTTCCGTACCAGTTTGCATGTGATCCTTATAGGGATCACAGAGAACCAGTGCGGAAGGTCCGAACCTTTTCCATACCCGTCCGTACTCCATTCTTCCGTACATTTTCCGTGACAAACCACGGCATCTTTTGCAGTCGGGCAGAACAAAACGTGTGACGCCGCCAATGGGTTCCTCGCTCGGAGAGCGATCCATCGGAAGGTGCACACGTTTGGTTCGAGTCCCATTTAGGGACTCTGGAGCTCAAATTAACGCGTCTAGAATTTCAGCCACCTGCGCCCGTCTTCTGGCCCACTGTGTGAGGGTTGGTTGGCTTCGCCGGCGGCAGGTGCACAGCCAGGCAGAGCGAGAGGAAGAATAACGCAAAGCGGGAAACGCGTGCCTGAGGCCAGAGGCGGGGAGAACGCCGCGCCCACAATTCTTCATGATAAACGTATAAAGCGAGTTAAAACTGACGTCTGCTATTGTGCGCGGTATAGTGCGGGCCTTATCGCCTCCGCTCTTCTCGTGTGTGTAGGTGCTCGTGTGGTTTTGGGGGGGGGGGGAATTGTTGTGAGTGAGAACGTGAGTATGCCAGTGGAGTGAGTAAGCGAGTGAGTACACTGCAAACCTCACTCTCTACTTCGCACGCACTTACAAATGCTTGCTTGGCAAGTACACACTTACAAATGCATATGCGTAGCATGAAGTTATACGGCGCCAAGCATTCAGTTGTAAGTGTGCACTTGCCAAGCATGCACTTGTAAGTGCGTGCTAAGTAGACAGACACTGAAATTCAAAAGGTGAGACATCGGACCAATTTTTGGCAATACAAAGATGATGACCGATAAAAAGGTCATACTCAAATGTATGACCGAAGAAAGGTCACACACAAATGTATGACCAAAAAAACGGTCATACACAAATGTATGACCAAGAAACGGTCATACGCAAATGTATAACCGAAAAAAGGTCAGACTTAGCCAGGCTGCCCCTCGTTTAGCTTGGGGATATATCAACCTGCATCGGTGATACAAAAAAGTCTCACCCTTCTTTGGTCATACATTTGTGTATGACCTTTACAACGGTCATACATTGGTATATGACCTTTCCTTCGGTCCTACATTTGTGTATGACCCTTTTTCCGATCCAACATTCTAGTATTACCCCTTTGAGGGTCAGAAGTCTGACCTTTTCTATTTTCAGTGGATAGGTTTGCAGGAGTACATAAGGGTGTAAGCTTGAGTGTGTGAGTGTGTGAGTTGCGTGGAGTGATAGAGCAAGTTGGTGACTGAGTGAGGAAGTGAGTGAGGTTAGGAGACCGCCGGGTTCCCCCCAACGGGGTGGTCAGTTTGTGCCCCGGCACCACCTCTGGCGGGGGAGGGGGCGGGGCGGGGGCAGGAGCTTAAGGAGAGGGGGGGGGCATCCGCAGCCCGCTGGCGAGGAACATTGGGGTTAGATAATGGACCGGCCCTTCGGCGGGCCCTTGCCTGCCGTGCGGGCCCGGCGCACAGTGGGCCAAAAATTCAAGAAGCGCTTTGAGCTTTAGAGTCGCTAAATAGAACTCGAACTGGACGGGTGACCCCACCAATAGATTGCTCTCCGAACGAGGAATCCATTGGTGGGGTCACACGGACGATCCCAGTCCCACATAGCGACTCTGGAGCTCAAAAAGCGTCGGGGATTTCGACCGCATCCACCGCTCTTCTGGCCCACTGTGCGAGGCCCGGCCCAGCCATGCCAAAGCCCATCACGGACCATAAGTAGGCGAAAGATCCTGGTGCGGCTTAACCGGTATCGGCCCGCGCCGCGCGGCACGGCGGCCCGCCAAGTGGCCATTAAACTCGCATCCCTCTCCTTGCCTGCGGTCCGAGCCTCTGGTCCGAGCACTGCCGCTCCGTCTCCCTCTTGCACTCGTAAGGTGTTCCGTAGGGGGGAGAGGGAGAGAGGAGAGAGAGAGAGAGGGAGAGAGAGGGAGGGAGAGGAAGAGAGAGAGAGAGAGAGAGAGAGAGAGAGAGAGAGAGAGAGAGAGAGAGAGAGAGAGAGAGAGAGAGAGAGGGAGAAAGAGAGAGAGAGAGAGAGAGAGAGAGAGAGAGAGAGAGAGAGAGAGAGAGAGAGAGAGAGAGAGAGAGAGAGAGAGAGAGAGAACGGGCCTGTTCGAACGTAGCCTGCTAGGCTGGCTAATGAGCCACCGCCGACTGTCTCTGTCCCGCGGGGCTGCGCTGCCTGCCTGCCTGCCGCGACGGACGCCGCGCGCTCACCTCCTCAAAAGTGCATTAGTCTACCGCGTCCCCTCGGTGGGCCAACTGTGTGTGACACTCCTCGGCTTTTTTCGCCCACCCGCGTCCCTTAATTGTACTTTGTTCGGAGTTTGCCTGGGCCGCCTGGGCAGCCGGCTCAGACTAAGCACGTAGAACGTATGGGGCATTAGGGCGGGTTGCCGGATTCAGAGATTCGGATAGGAGGGTGGGATTAATTGGGAGGGACCCATGTGCCTGGCGCTTGGCGATGCGTGGCGAGGGGAGCCGAGCCGAGAGCCGAGGGATCCGTGTTTTTCAAAGTCGCGCAAACAAATGCTGAGCCATTTCGTGACGGCTTCGCCTCGGCCTCGTGCGTGCCCACAATTTGCGCTGAGACCGAGCGTGGCTCGGCTTCACTGTAAAAAGTCTACGAAGCCACCAGCTGCTTTGTAAATACGGAAAAAATGAAAGGTATCGGGGAGTTGCTTCGTTGCGAAGAAATGTTTCTCTTTACGAAAGATTTCGCGCGAAGCATTTCTACGATGCTTTCGTAAGATCTTTTAATGTGAATACGGAAACTCCCGACTGTTTGACGTTTGGTCGTCGCACAGTTGGCCAGAAGTACAGCGCAAGCGGCCAAAATTAGCCGCAAAGTCGTCAAATGGGATTTGTACCAAACGTGGGACCCTACCAATGGATCCCTCGTTCGGAGAGCAATCTATTGGTGGGGTCGCATGTTCGGTTCGAGTCCTGTTTGGCGACTCTGGGGCTCAAAACGCGTCTAAAATTTTGTCCGCCTGCGTCGCCACTTCCGAGGCAGTGACTCTCTGATCCCGGTCTCGCTCGGCCTGTGATTGCGGCACCCCGGCAGCCTGTTGGGTGGACCTGTGTTCGGAGCGCTAGTCAGTGGCATCACTATCACCGTGACGAAGACAGTGCGCAGAACCCGGGGGCAGACCCGGGGGCAGACCCGGGGGCAGACCCGGGGGCAGACACGCAGGCAGCTTCAGGGCGTGCGCCGAGCCGATAGCGCGGTAGTCCGATGGCCCGTTGACGCTGTCTCTATCACCTTCCCCTCTTGCGGAAGGCCCTATGCCATGAGTGCGAGAGAGGCAGAGAGACGAAACTGTTGTTCGGCGTGCCTGCAGCGTGGGCGCCACCTCCTCGCCATTGTCATGCACGCATTGTTGCGGTATCAGTTTACCAAGCATCCCGTTTCATGCCCCCTCCCCCTCGTGGTACAGTGCAAGGGGCGCTCTCAGTGACACACCAGCCGAATTTGTGGCAAGGCACATTCCGGCGTATTGAATTCATGTCCATATCATTACAAACGAAAACTTTGCAACAAAACAAAATCAACCTGTTAGTCAACGAATGTGACGTCATATTTTAACAAACGTCACAAAGTTTTGACGTGTCACATTCGTTCAATAACAATGCACCGCACACTCGGTACTCCCTTCATTGCTATATTCACATTCTCACTGGAAAAAATAATCAAAAAATGCCTTTGAAAAATGCAGACTTGATATGCGAACGATCCAGCGGAGATCTGCTCTTGGAGCAACGGTTGCCTTCAGCGTCCACCGCCATACCGTGGCCGTTGTGGTTTGTGGGTATCCCACTGTTCAAGATGTCCGGCGTGGCGAGGATGGCAGGGCCACGCAATGACGGCCGGGTTCAGCGACAAACTCGTTGTTCAAGCGCTGGTGAAACTTGACCCAGCTCGACCCGAAGCGTTAAAACCCGGTTCCGTGAAGTAGAGATGTGCGAACATGTTTGCATTCGAACGAACTCGAACGAACAGGCGGACTGTTCGGTTCGTTCGAACCCGAACTTCCAGTGTTCGTTCCCGAACTGTTCGAAAAAATGAACAGATTATGTTCGTGCACGAACACGCGAGGTGGTTTAGTATTACTTTAATGTGTGTGTTCGGATCGAATCTGAACAAAAACCTTGTTCGTTCGGTTCGTTCGAGAAAATTTTGAGACTGTTCGGTTCGGTTCGTACGAAGGCTTTGGAAGTTAGAAGTGTTCGTGTTCGGTTCGGTTCGTACGAAGGCTTTGGAAGTTAGAAGTGTTCGTGTTCGTTCAAATTCGAACTTCGCTGTTCGCACATCTCTACAGTGGCGTGGAGCGACTCGGCACCACACTGCAAACCTATCTGTCCACTTATCACGCACTTACAAATGCATGCCTGCAAGTACACACTTACAAACGCACGCTTGGTCAGGCACGCACTTACAAGTGCATGCTTGGCAAGTGCACAATTTTAACTGCATGCTTGGCGCCGTAACACCATGCTACGCATATGCATTTGTAAGTGTGTACTTGCGACCATGCATTTGTAGGTGCGTGCCAAGTAGACAAATAGGTTTGCAGTGTACCTACTCGGAGAGCTTTTACGCCTTTTTCGTGCCACACAGAGCACGTTTTTTTTTTTTTTGCGATAATATTTTGTAGCTCTGACGTCGACATCTTTGCCAAGTGATAAACGGAGTGCGCGTGGGATTGAGCCACGCTGCCGTCGTGCTCAGCTTGGCGGTTAAATAGAAGCATTCTGACTGTGGCCGGCATAACCATGGCCACCTCGATTGTTCACCTATCGGTTCTGGCTCTAGCCGTCGTCTGTGTCTTGACGCAGGTAAGAATTGCACGAAACAAACCGACGCCCTCTAATGGAATATTAATCCTGTCAGTGCGTCGCACTGAGTGCGACTATGGATCCAAAACAATATTAACTGCCGATTTTCTGCGTACCCGCGCACAAAATCGTTCATTGTCGGGAACAAATACGTGCGTTTCAAAGTGCATGTTTGATTTTGTGCGCGGGCACACAGAAAAACCGACATAGTAATGTAGTGTGTATTTATTGAAAAATGTGGACATCCTATTTGAGCAATATCGTTATTCACTTATTTGAAGAGAAGAGAGTTCGTACTCAGTAAGAATTACCTCTGCAGTTAGGATAGTTCTCAATTCGCATTGACGGTCAGGATTGTCTTGGATCTACCCTGAGAGTTTCAGGATTGATCTATTGGAAGGCGTCGACGTGACTTCTTGTTCGATTGCTTTCAAGGCAAGCATTTATCTTGCAGACTGCGGGCGTCCACGGCGATGGTCTAATGCGCCAAGAACGGTCTCCTGAACCTGTCAGATGGCCTTGGAGTAAGAAGGCATCTGCGAAGGTGTACCCAGTAGCACCTGCCCCAGCCCCTGGCCACGCCGGGCCCATCAACGGTGGAATACCCTTGAACCAGCTCCACGGAAACGGTGGCGGAAGACGCTGAAAGTAACCGTTGTTCCGAGACCTGAGATCAACGCTTCAGTGTTACCTGAAAATGTGTGATTAAAATGCTCAGGATAATATAATCGCTGTCTGGTGAAACTGATCTGAAGGCTGATAAAGGGAATCACACAGAAAAATGCATTCTTGCACAAGAAGATTTGAGAATATATTTGACGACACTTGACTTCAACTTCCAAACAGTACTTGTAGAGGTGTGTGTGTGTGTGTGTGTGTGTGTCTGTGTCTGTGTGTGTGAAATGACGCGGTGTGGCACTTCGCATGGTGCGTAAACAAAACACAGAATGGAAGGAAACTTAGTGAGTCTGAGCCTTTGTCGTTTTGATGGTGATCCCTGCAACAATAA
Source organism: Stenchaetothrips biformis (assembly GCA_030522485.1). Lineage (NCBI taxonomy): Eukaryota > Metazoa > Arthropoda > Insecta > Thysanoptera > Thripidae > Stenchaetothrips > Stenchaetothrips biformis. Next base: position 25,150,924 of record CM060086.1, on the reverse strand, counting down.
GTGCAAGCGAGACAAGCGGGCCATTGAGTAGTCTGGACGATTAGTTAATTGACATCTCATGCTCCCGCGCATGAAGTGAAAGTCTGAGTCTCGATCATGATTACGGTGTACGTGATGATTATGCTGATCCCCTGCCAACAACAAAACGCAGATTAACGAGCACAGAAAACCTCGGTGTACTTTTTATGTACAGCTTTTGCACGAAATTGAACAAATGCTTGAAAAACGCGATGTCATGCGCAAACGTACATTTTCGTGCGCAGCTACGCACGAACTTTTGCCTTTAAAGAAATATGCTTGGAAAGGTATGCACAAAAGAAACTGCGTCGTAATTAAGTGTGAGTAAATTATTGTTAGACAAGGCCCGGAAAAAGAAAAAGAACGAGACCGAAAAACAGAAACGGCTCAAATGTCTGAGAAACTTTCGTGGCATCTCTAGATAAGCAATAGCTTAAATGGATTTGTTTTTCAATTTCGATCTTTTTCTTTCGGCCCAGGCTATTCTTGGAGACCAGGGACCCACTTATAGGACGCTAATTTTACCAGGAAGGGTCCTGTGACTTAGTACCTTCAAGGCGAGACCGTAGCCAACCTTGACTTCTCCTGGGAATTGGATACACAATGGCCCCTGGGTGAGCTGGTCGGCAAACAGGCTCAGCTACAACAGAGAGTGTTATTGGCTGAGCGATCAGCGAAGCCAGGTACTCCAGCGGGGTTGAATACTTTTCCTATCTGTCTGTGTGCGTGTGTGTGTCTCCACACTACTCCTCCCAAACGGCTCAGCCGATCATGGCGAAGTTTTGCAGGGGTTGTTAGGTACGTCATTGGTTCGCCACATGCAAAAATTCAGCTTCCTATCTCAATGCATTCAGTCGTACCATCGAAAAAAGACTTAATAAACGGCAGAAAAAAAGACAACTTTTAAGTGACCTTACAATTTACAGCATTTTTACATAGTTACAGACGTTTTTGAAGGTGCTGATGACGAAAAAGTTGTAACCAAAGTTTCAACCGCGTAAGAGCAACCTCGACACGAATTTTCTGACATAATGTATACTTCAACCCTTTATCACATAGTGCACTGCACATTGCCTGCTTGCCGTAGGCCAAGCAAGGTGTAAACGCTAGGCGTGGATTGTCGTAACTGGCGCAGCATCGCGAACCCTGTTACGACAGGACAGGGTCTTGCGTACTTTGTTTATTCTACTGTGTTTGTTTTGTGTGTTGATTTTACGACACTTCAAACAACAAAATAGTCACACTGCTACTGCAAGTGTAGGACAGGTCAACACTTGGAGGCGTCGACCAGTTTGTCCTACGCTTGCAAGTGTCGACCAGTTTGTCCGACGCTTTGAAGTGTCGACCACACAGTGTCCGACGCTCTGACGTGTCGACCACAGCATGTCCTACGGCAAACTACGCGCAGTTTACAGCAGTAGGACATGCTGTGGTTGACATTTGCAAGTGTCGGACACTGTGTGGTCGACACTTGCAAGCGTAGGACAAACTGGTCGACGCCTACAAGTGTCGACCTGTCATACACTTGGATTTGCAGTGCAGCGGTCAAAGGAGATTACTTCGTGTCGCAATGTTGGGTCTCTTGAATCCTCGATTTCCCGGTTTATGAGCTGGTGGATGGTGAGCAAAGCACGCTTACCCTGCAATGGATACGCGTGAAGGTTATGTTAAATAATTTATATGTTAGGGCAGGTTACTGGCGTGGAGGCACCGGTGTAAATGCGACAGGCAACTTCCACTTGTACCTGTGCTGCAACTTGAGAGGCCACGTGCATAAGCACCATTGGGCCGCTTATGTAGCAGGCAACGTTGACGATCCCGCCCAAAACAGACCTGTGGTCAAGACCGGTTTGGTGCATTAGGGTACTTCGGAGAAGAGCTGGGCCGGAAGATGAGAAGAAATCAAGAAGAACAAGGTATGCGAAATTTGTGAAAATGAGCGTCTGCGTTGCCGTTCTGCCGTATCCGCAGAGCTATAGTCTCATACAAGTCCTGGCCTTGTTCTTCTTGATTTCTTCTTAAATTCCGTCTCAGCTCTTCTCCGAAGTACCGTATTTAGCAAAACTGACTAAAGTCACGGGTGGAAATGAATTGAAGGTAGTCGCACCACCAAGAACCTTGACTGTTCAAGACAGTCAAGACGGTCATGACGTCACCGACAAAGAACATGCTGGACAACAGGTGGAGAAGGAGCGACGCCAACAGTGCAGGTCCAAAGCACGCACACAAGTCATCTACCAGAACGCAGGTCTGCTTGTACGCGCCACGGAGGCGGAGAACCTGTAGCAGCACCAAGCACATTAACCGTCACATCAGCAAAAAACAAGTCACATTTGTAAATTTAAAAAAAAAACAAAAAACAAAAAAAAAAAAACGATTTTAAGAAATCCTGGTTGTCACGAAGTTAATTTTATATTTATGTTCTGGTTTAACAAAGATAGGTATAAGGCTAGGATTGCGTTGTGTGTAGTTCTGTTTATGTTTGTCAGTCCATTATAAATAATACTAAAACTTACGTAAAGTCCAGCTGCGTATCAACACACTCAATTACTATGCAGGTTTTCATGCGCGCCCGCGCACGAAATTAAACATGCACTTTGTAACGCACGAATTTGTACGTGACAATGCACGAGTTAGTGCGCGGGTATGCAGAAAATCGTGCGTTATTGCGCACAATTTTGTGTGCAACGAGTGCATGTTTAATTTCGTGCGTTACGAATGCACAAAAACCTACATAGTAATATAGTGTGAATTTGTGTCAAAAACAGACATTTAAGACAGTCTCAAAATACCTGAAGGACAAGTTATTCACAGAAACGTGCAGTAAAATAGTCCAGTTCACTCAGTTCACCCAGCTTTAAGGTTAGAAAAAAGCACAGCCCCCGTGTCCAGATCATTTCGTCTTAGATTCAGAAGTACCATCAAACCTCGCTACAAGGTGCAGCTACACGCCCACTGTTTTCGAAAAGGGACTTATAGTCACACTCAAACTACGTTAGGGATAGTTTTTTAACAAATGCATTTGCACAGGCACGCAGTTTAGTGTCCTATTTCACTCCGATTCAAAGAGTTTAGAACATTTAGGGGTGGTATTTCTGAAAACCACAGGGCCTGCGCGCAGCGGCGCGGGACACTCTGGCCAACAATCACCGACCGACCGGCCGATCCAAATGCCCACGTTCGAAAACAACGTCTTGACCATTGTTGGAGCTCTTCTAGCTGCAGTAAAAGACAATTTTGATTCGAACGCGCTTTTTCAAGGGAGCGAGCGTTTTTTGTGTAAGCTGTATAGAGGCGAAAAGGAGCGCTGCTATTGGTCGGATTCCATTTCCGGTGGCTCGGCTCCCTCCCTCCCTCTGTTTTTCGCTGACGAGTCGAGTTTTGCCATGGAAACGGCGATTTCAACTCAAAACTGGCCGAAGACTTTTCGACCACGTTTCGCCACTGAATTCAGGGCACAAAGTTCTACCACTCAGCCAAGTCTTATCAAAATCGTATAGAAAATTTCGGATTTGCATAAGGGGCCAGACTGACAATAAAAAAAAAAAAAAAAAAAAAAACAACCCTCGTGAGGCTATAAGGCTACCTCGTGCCTAAAAAAAAAAACAAAAAAAACAGTGAAGTTTAGGGGTGAATTGTTTGACGCCGTAGGTCAGTCAAGTCTTCCCTCGTGCTTATAGCCGCCGTTTCTAACGTCTAGAAGGCGGTCCAGGCTCTTCTGCAGGCCGTCGAAGACGCAGATTAGCCTCCACGCCACCAGACCGAAAACGGCGGTCTGTACCGCGTCCAGAAGGGCGTCCGCCACGGAACCGAACCGCAGCACCTTCATGCTCACGAGAAGCACCCTGTTGTCGATGAGTTCCCAGATCTGGTAACACGCATAGTATCCTGTCAGCTCAACTGTATACATTGTATGCAGTAAATACTGCATACACGCCATGTATACAGCAAATACTGTTCAATGCCATTTATACAGCTACACACTAAATGACCAGGGACAATTTTTGCATCTAGCTGGATGCGGTTTTAAGCACATCTAACTTCGGACAAATTTGTATCCGGCTAGTCACGAATTGTACATAAAGAGGCACAATATTGTACTTCGAACACGAGACAATATTTGTGATCCAATTGATGGACAATATTGTGCCTCTTTATGTACAATTCGTGACTAGCTAGATACAAATTTGTCCGAAGTTAGATGTGCTTAAAACCGCATCCAGCTGGATGCAAAAATTGTCCCTGGTCATTTAGTGTGTAATGCTGCGTACTTGCCCATGTATGCAGTAAATCCTGCATACATGGGATGTATACATCTGAAAAAAAAAATGCATAGGGTTTATATGCAGATTTAGCTGTATAGTGGGCATGTACGCAGCCAGCATTTACTGTATGGACAGGTATGTACGCAGCATTCTCTGTTATTCAACTAACGTGACATTCGTTGGAATGTGAATTTTGTCAAGTTCGTTTGAATACGATGTCACATGCGGTAACACTGTTATTCCACTTGCGATGCAGACCGCACTTTCAGTGCAATACAAATTTCATCGCTCTTTTCTGTGATGATCATTGCAAAAAGGTGCGATGATCTGCTGTATCGCAGAATTTTGCCATGATCATTGCAAAAAACTGTAATGATTGCAGATTTTGTGTTGCCATCATCGCATTTTTGTGCAATAATTCCTTTTATCATTGCAGAAATGTGCGATGATCATTGCAAATTTTTGTGATACAAAAGTCATCGCATCTGGAGAGCGATGATTCGAGGGAATCACATTTTGGCTATCATCGCACATTTTTGTGTTGAAAGTATCGCAACTTGGATAACAGTGAAAACGTGACATGGCCTTTTAATGAGGATGTCTCGTTTGAACGTGGATAACCATTGGAACGAATGTGACATATTCAAACGAGCGTCACTTTGTTCACATTCTAACGAATATGACGTCACATTCTTTGAATAACAGTGTTAGCTGTGTGCATGACATGTGCACAGTATTTGCTGTATACACAGAATGTATACAGTATTGACAGCATACAATGTATTCAGTTCAGCTTACACACTAAATGACCAGGGACAATTTTTGCATCCAGCTGGATGCGGTTTTAAGCACATCTAACTTCGGACAAATTTGTATCTAGCTAGTCACGAATTGTACATAAAGAGGCACAATATTGTCCATCAATTGGATCACAAATATTGTCTCGTGTTCGAAGTACAATATTGTGCCTCTTTATGTACAATTCGTGACTAGCCGGATACAAATTTGTCCGAAGTTAGATGTGCTTAAAACCGCATCCAGCTAGATGCAAAAATTGTCCCTGGTCATTTAGTGTGTACAAAGAAGACGCCACATGGCAGGTGATCTCACGGTAACGAAATGAACATTTAGTTACTCTGCAAACTCAACAGTGTACTCAGTACACTCTCTTTGGCGTGTAATTACACGAGTACACTCCCATGAGCGTGTACTCATGAGCACACTTCCACGTAAGTGTTCAGTGCATGCCCTGGCATCAAGGTCAGGGCTGGGTCTCTTTGTCGCATTCTCGGACAACATTTATAGACATATTCAGACGAACGTGATAAAATTAACATTCTAAGGCGTCACACTCGTTGGTTAACAGTGATTAGGTGACTGAATATACTGCCGTTGGTTTTCCCATGGTGCGCCGCCCAAAAAGGACTCTAATTGTTTGCTGTGTGAGCTCCACAGCCACAATAAAGATCAGCGAGGACATGGCGAGGACATTCTGTTTGCTCGGCCAGGAGCTCTGCCGTGTGCCCCGGGCCTGTTGAAAGAATAAATATGTCATCTTTAGCAAAGCATCAATATGACTACCGATTCTCGGTGGGGTTAGCAGTTTGGGAGTGCATTCGAAGGTTCCCGAAATGCACCCGTTTGCAAACCTGGTTCAAGATGCACGCCAAGCGCGCGTTTTGGGAGTTCCACGCAGAGGTGTAGAAGCGAATGGCGGATGCGGTGCAGCTCATTGTGGCGGCCGCGATCTTCAGCACACCGAAAGGGCTGGCCAGGTTGTTCTTCGGCTGTATCAACAAAAAACAGAAACCCGCTTTTACATTGCGTTCCTCACTGAAGCACAACTGTTATCGACATTGGTGGATGTAGAATAACATTGAGCTCCAAACACTGGTCTCATGAGACCAACACGATTCAATACTATTTTTCTAGCTTGAAATATTTGATGCTAAACTTAAACTGACATCGAGGCTGTCATACACGACGTGCGCGGCCAGGGCGATGGCCTGCACGGCGATGGAGAAGACGCGCCACGCGTGGGGCACGCGCAGTGACGACCCCTGGACCTCCAGGGGCGTGAGGACGCTGAGGCGCAGCACCAGAGTGGTGGCCGCAGACAGTGCTGGAAAACAACAGCTCTGTCCGTCGGCGTTGCATACTTTAAACCTTACCGGGTATTTTGAGCACATGCAAGAGTGTCATTCCATGGAGGGGAGGTACGACAAACTTTTGCGAGTGACCTCTCCGATTTTGACCAAATTTTGTGGGCTCTTTGGCTACAGTCTAAAACCCCTCAATACCAATTTTCAGCAAAGAATACAAATTTTTGAAAAATTTTGGCATGCGATAGATTTGAACATATTTGTTGTAGACCCTTTTTTGAAAATGCTGCAGTTTCGTCAAAAATGAAGCTTAAGAACCCATTCTGGGCTCATTCGAAAGTTATTGAGTTGGCCTTTAAGTATGACGCAACACCGTGTGAACAATTCTCAAATTTGAACAAAATTTGACAAAGTCAAAATTATAAACGCAATTTTCTCAAAAGTAGTATTTTGATTTTCTTTTTTCTTTTTTGACTTTGTTTAATTTTGTTCACATTTGGGAATTGTTTACACAATGTTGCGTCACACTTAATGGCCAACTCAAGACCTTTCGAATGAGCCTATCATAAGCTCTGTAGCTTCATTTTTGACGAAACTGACGCATTATCAATAAGGGTCTGCAACGAAAATGTTTAAATCTATCGCAAGCCAAAACCTTTTCAAAAATTTGTATTTTTTTTTCTGAAAAATGCTTTTGAGGGGTTTTAGACCACAGCCAACAAGCCCACTAAATTTTGTCGAAATCGGAGAGGTCACGCAAAAGTAGGCCAAACCTCATGGAATGACCCTTCTACAAACTTTTTAGTTTATTACACAAATAATTGGTTTTTAACGGCGAAGTATTCTTTACGCAAGCTGATGTCGACGCCACCTCAGAGAAAAGTCCTTACTTACAGGGCGAATCCAAGGCAATCCTTTCGGTTCAGATCGAAGCCAATCCTAACCGTCAGTGCCCATTTAGAACTATCCTAACAGCACATGACGAGCGTGATAATCGGTTTCTTCTAGTCCATGAAGCTCACATTCTACTTGCCGAAACTAGTTTCGGGAAATATAATTGCCTATCCTCTTTCTTGATCACGCTTTTTAGTGTCCCTACCTGCCACCTCTTGTTGACCGTGACCTTGGCCGCCCCTGGTCGGCCTTGGCCGCTCGCCGGACGACAGCACCACTACCTCTATGGACTCCTCCGATGTGCCACTGCTCTCGGACCATGCCAGTGACTGGGACGACCCTGCATAAAGCCAAGCCTCATTCAAAGGCTCTTCCGAAACCTAATCGGATCTTGTAAAGAAAGTCATCACTGCTCAGGAGGTTCCAGCGGAGACTAGGGACAAGATCGAGGAGGTAACCATGCGATGACCAACCTGGGCTCAGCGGCAACACTTTCGTCGATTCGGAGAACATTCTCGCCATCCGTTCACCAGCCAACCCTGGGCGCATCGGTCCGCGGAATGGGGCCCTGCGCGACTTCGACCCGCGCACCTAGAACGGGGCCCCGTGCACTGCTCTTGTTTCTAGCTGATAGCCTTTTGGGGAAAATCAGGATAAGTGTTCTGTCCAGACCAGGCCCTATACCAACAAGGCGAAAAGAAGAAGGTCAAATCAATCGAAATGGGTTGGGTTACGTTAGGTTAGGTCACTCATAAAAGGACAAACCATGCATGAAGGTGTTGACAGCACTTCCGATTCGTTTGTGACAAACCACGTCTGATGGTGTTGACAGCACGTGAGATTTGTTTGTACAGGATATCTCCAATAGCACATCAGGCGATTGCGGATTCGAAGCCTGGCTTACACTTCCTATAAAAGGTAAAACTGTAAACGGTAAAATCGTGAGTGTGATCATTGAGGGGTCTCCCTTCCACTTCCACTTATTGTAGTCACCGAGCTTTAAATCACAAACCACTTACGTTCACTTGCATTTTGCCGGATGGTCAAATGTTTGCCCGAATAACTGCGCTTGCTTTTGTTTCCGGGCTCTGTTTTTTCTCTGCTGGGTGCAGTGCAGCCAGCGCGACTCAGACCGCGCATCCGGCCCACTGCGACGTTCCATGCGTCTTCATACGCCGCCCGTTTGGCCGCCCTATGACAGGCCCAGACAGTAAATACCAATTTTGATCGCCGTTAGCGCTCAGAAGGCGGAGCTGCTGCGTGCAGTGGGCCAGAACACAAGTTCGGGCGGAGGTAGCACTGTGAAACCAAGTGTGGGCAGCTCCACACTTGAAACGCAGAGCACTGGTGAAACTACAGCTTCGTGTTACCCTCTGTTTTCAAGCGCAATCAGTTTACGCTTGAGATCAAGCGTAACGGGCTCTTCCTCCTCCACTGTAAAACCAAGTGTGGACAACTCCGCACTTGAAACGTGGAGGTGTGGAATTTTCTGTCTCCACACTTGGAAGTGCGGAGTTTGCGGTCTCCACACTTCAAGTGCGGAGTTCTCCACGTTTGCACCATGCTAACAGATAGGGGCTCTTTGAGCTACTCCGCACTTGAAGTGTGGAGACTGCAAACTCCGCACTTCCAAGTGCGGAGACTTACTCCGCACCAGGAAGTGCGGGAGTTCTCCACACTTGGTTTGACAGTGTTTCTTGATGCGAGAAGAAATTCTAGCGTATGCTTTATTTCAAGCATCACGTCTTCAAGCGCATAGACCGTCCTTTCTTCACGGAAAGCGATTACCCTTGATAGTCAAAGGGCGTGCCGCCCTAAATGCGCACAGGTGCGAAAACCAAAGGGATTTTTTTTCCCGTGCGGAGCACAAAGCTCACAGCCGATGCACAGTGGGCCAGAAGACCGGTGGAGGCGATCGAAGTCCCGGACGACAGAGGCACGCAACAACCGACCTGTGCGTCGTTTTTCTTCAATTTTTTTCAATATCCGGCGGTCCGTTGCCGGACCTGGATTCCCACGATTCCAGAACAAATCTGATATTTCTTTGTTTTCGAGTGCATGTGATTTTTGTTGTCACTTGGTTCTTCCAGCATAAAGCACTACATCAGCAGACAGTATAACCTCACCAGGTCACCAACTTCAAGAGAAAACATTTACAGTGTAACTTGAGTATGGTGGAATGTTTGTGGAACTACCTACAACAAGGTAGGTTTACGCCAGACCGTGTCTTGTCGTAACAGGCTTCGCGATGCTGCGCCAGTTTCGACAATCCACGCCTGGCGTTACACCTACCTTGGCCTGCGGCGCTCCCTGCACGCCTTTGGCAAAGCTGTTTTAAGGTTCATTGAGGCTATGAGTAGTGCACCCCTGACCAAAGTGTCAACCACGTGAGGCCACTTTGTCTAGAGTATTCTAATATAATATACTTCGACCATTCATCACGTAGTGCACTACTCATTGCCTCAATGAACCATAAAACAGCTTGCCGAAGGCAAGCAGGAAGCGCCGCAGGCCAAGGTAGGTGTAACGCCAGGCGTGGATTGTCGAAACTGGCGCAGCTTCGCGAAGCCTGTTACGACAAGACACAGTCTGGCGTAAACCTACCTTGTATTAGAATATTCTAGTCGATGTAGCCCCTACGGGGTTGACACTTTGGTCAGGGGTCGAAATGGATTTCATTCTTGTCATCAGCACCTTCTAAACCATGCGAAACCATGTAAAAATGTCTCTAAAATAAGAGGTCACAAAAAAGTTGCACTTTTTCTGCCGTTTTTTTTAGTGTTTTTTCGTTGTTACGACTGAATGATTTTAGATAATAAGCTGAATTTTGGCGTGTAGCGAGCCAAGGACGTACCTAATAACCCTGCAAAATCTCAGCCAGATCGGCTGAGCCGTTCAGGAGGAGTAGTGCGGACACACACGCACTCAGACAGACAGACAGGGAAAACTTTCCTACCACACTGACATAACTGGCTCCGCTAATCGCTCAATAATCAACATGTGTACCTTCACAGCATTACAATGACTAAACATTATGCCGACAGGATTCTTTTGAAACGAATTTTATTGTCCGACCTCGGTTTTCTTCGACCAAGTGTTTCGAGTTTTAAGTCGACTTCATCTACTAACCTGAGGCAAGGTCAAGCAGACACGGTGCACACGACAGGCAGGGAAAATAAATACACACACATATATATGTATAAATACCCCCCCCCCCTCTCTCTCTCTCTCTCTCTCTCTCTCTCTCTCTCTCTCTCTCTCTCTCTCTCTCTCTCTCTCTCTCTCGGACACACCCTGCGGGACGCTGCACAGTGGGCCAGAAGACCGACGCAGCGCAGGCGGCGAAAATCCAGGATGCGTTTTGAGCTCCAGAGTCGCTACATGGGGCTCGAATCGATCGTGTGACTCCGCCAACGGATTGCTCTCCAAACGAGGTCACACGTTCGGTTCGAGTTCAGCTTAGCGACTCCAAAGCTCAAAACTCGTCTCGAGTTTCGGCCGCCTCGACTGGTCGTCTGGTCCACTGTGCGACAGAGGGAGACGACTCTTCGGAATCAGTCAGCAGGAAGGGCAGCCGATACAATTGCAGGGCCTACCCTCCCGGTGCACCGTGTGGATCAGTCCTCGCGTGAAAAATTGAGCAGGCGGTCGCGGCGAAGGGAGAGAGACAGAGAGAGAGAGAGAGAACCCTATCCAGCTCATGGCGTAATTAAAATAACGCTCCGTTCGACCGGCCGAGGCGTGCCAGGGCCGTGCAGCGGTGCAGAATGTGACACCTGTCACGACCGGCCGCCCAATTACGCGTGCAGCCTTTCGCCCTTTCCGCCCGTTTAGCCTCCTTCGTCTCGTTATTATTTTTAAAGCTTCCCATTATGCTGGGCCCGTTTTTGCCGCCAGCTCGGCCAGACCGGCCTGCCGCCCGGCCCCCGCCAGCCTCGTCCGCGTCCGGTCCGCATTATTTCATCCCTTTGTTTTATTCGCCCCGCCACTGAAAGAGTGAAACGACACGCACACAAAGAGGGCCCAGCGTGTGCAGCGCCATGTGAGGCGGAAAATGGTTCGGCTCGGCGGGAAACATTATAGCGTGCGTCCTTTTGTGCGAGCGGAGCTGAGCGAGGCCGCGGAGGAAGCGTTGCCGGCCGAGGCACCAGCGCGCCCGGCAGGTAGGCACCACGGGGACTTGGCTACGTGAGGGCTGCCTACTCGCACACCGCCTACACAGTGGAACAGCCAGAAGACGGGCGCAGGTGGCCAAAACGCCAAAACTCTGGGCGCGTTTTCAGCTCCAGAGTCGCTAAACAAGACTCGAACCGAGCGTGTGACCGCACCAAATCGATTCCTCGTGGCGGTGAGCAATCCATTGCTGGGGTCACACGTTAGGTTCGAGTCCTGTTCAGCGACTCTGGAGCTCAAAACGCGTCGAGAGTTTTGGCCGTCTGCGGCGGTCTTCTGGCCCACTGTGAACTGGTGACATGCCCGCTTTACGCTCAGCGACAGCAGCCGTATCGTCGGCCCCGGGACACAAACGAGTGGCGGCATTATGCAAAGCGGCTATTGAGACCGATCCCAATTAATAGGGGTCAGTGGCCGGCCCGAGTCGGGTGTGTAATATGACGCTTGCGGGCGTGGCGAGGCATGGCCTGGTTGGTGGGGCGTGGCGGGGCGTTGCGGGGCGTGGCGTGGCGAAGTGGGCAGAGAGACCGAAGCCGCTTCGGGATTTAAATAAGTTAGAGGCCAATTCCGGAAGGGTTGGAGGCCTGGGGCCAGTATCAGGCCCGTGCAAGCAGGGGTGCCCGACGGCGTCAACACCCAGGGTCCGCCAGGAAACACCACCGGCAACGACAGTGAAAAGAGTCATAATTGGTCCTTTCCCTGCAGTGTCCCCCCCCCCTTCACTAGCCTAATTTTCGCGAAAATTAAATTAGATTGGAATTTAAGTCATATTGGCTGTCGTGTTAGAAACAAAGAGTTTATGTAATGTCGAATATACACGTTTCCCTATGAAAGCGTCTCGAACGGTATGGAAATTTTGAAATTTGCGATTGTTTTCAACGTAATTGGATGACTGTCATGACTGCATCCTCTGGTCTCACTCAAAACGATACAAAATGACAAAGCCTTTGCCTGCGAATGAAACTGTCTACACATGTGTTGGACGTAGGTCCATATGTGATCAAGACAAAGATTTATTTTGCTTTATTCAACGGGGTCAAGGAGGTAAACACTTTCGTAATGACCTGTTAAAAAAAACACGTTTATTACGCCTAATACAAGTATTTGGAATACCGTTTTGTGGTCAAATGTGGCAAAATTTAGCATTTTAATGCCGTAATACACGTGTACAACCACCGTAATACAGGGTAATACCGAGTAGTCTGTACACGGTTAATTGAAGTGTTTACCCCCTCGAATGGGGTTCTCCTATTTATGACCTCTTCGCCATCAGCCTAACATCCATACAATTCCACAACTAACTCTGCGTCCTGTAAGTCCGCCAGTCGGGCCGGGGGCTGTGGAGGCTGTGGGCGCTGTGTGGGCTGTGTGGGCTGTGGAGGCTGTGGGCGCTGTGTGGGCTGTAGGGGCTGTGGAGGCTGTGTGGGCTGTGGAGGCTGTGTGGGCTGTGGGGGCTGTGGAGGCTGTGGGGGCTGCAGCACAGCCCTCTCCGGCAGTCCACTCGACCGTGGCGCGCGGCCTGCAGGTGAACTCAGTGGAGGTAACAGCCCGGCGGGCCGGGCGGCGGGGAGGGTGCGGTCTGGGGCGCGTCTCTGGAGCCATAAACCACAGCTGGGGGACATTAAGCAAACGCAGTAAAGTAAAAAGGCCGTGCTTGGCTCCGGATAACAAAGTACACACCACCGTAATGATTCGGGCGCGGCCACTCTATCTGCGCCGGACACACATGCTGACCCTCAGCGGCGTAGCCGCGGCTGGGCGGGGCGTTTACGATGAGTCCGGCCGGGCTTTGGCAATCATGTCGTCTCTCTCTCTCTCTCTCTCTCTCTCTCTCTCTCTCTCTCTCTCTCTCTCTCTCTCTCTCTCTCTCTCTCTCTCTCTCTCTCTCTCTCTCTCTCTCCCACACACACACACACTCAGGGGCGTTCCATGAGTGCAAGAGAGACAGAGCGACGTGGCCCCGGGCCGCGAGCACCCTGGCTACGCCACCGCCTGGTCCAGCGCGCGGCTGACCGGTCAGTATTATGCCCGGGCACGCTCTGCCAGCCCCGCCTGCCCCGCCAGTCCCGCTGCCAGCCCCGCCAGTCCGGCCGGGGGGCGTGCTTATCGGCCTGCATGGCCTCGCGGGGCCTAATGGGCTATTCTGCGCTCACACCCTCGCCGCCCCGCCGGGGCTGGCAGCCAGGCCGACACACAGGACACACTTGTCTTTAGATTACCCGGGCATTGTGTATGGCTTGCTGCCCGCTCGGTCCGGCCGGCTCGCTTTCTTCTCTCTCTCTCTCTCTCTCTCTCTCTCTCTCTCTCTCTCTCTCTCTCTCTCTCTCTCTCTCTCTCTCTCTCTCTCTCTCTCTCTCTCTCTCTCTCTCTCTCTCTCTCCTCCCTCTCTTTCTCTCTCTCTCCCCTCGGAGCTCGCACCCCGACTGATTCCTGTTCCCACCTTTCTTTGTGAAGAGGCGTCGTGGGAGAAGAATAAAGGCAGCGCTGTTTTACGTCGGAAAAGTGTGAACCCGCCCCGTCCCGCCCCGTCCCGCCCCGCTGCCACTGTCAAACTTTGACAATAAAAAGGAGTGGCCCCCATAAAGCGAGGCCGGCTGGAAAATGAGGCTTCTTCAGTTCATAAAGAATAAAGGCGGCGGCCGATCCGAATTCATCTGGCGGGGCTTACCGCGGCCGCTCCGGCCCCGCCTCGCCCCGCCACAGGGCGCCCCGCACAGTGGGCCAGAAGACCGGCGCTGGCGCGGACAAAACTCCAGACGCGTTTTGAGCTCCAGAGTCGCTGAACAGGATTAGAACCGAACGTGCGACCCCACCATATATTTCTCGTTCGGAGAGCTGCTTAATATGGTGGGGTCACACACGTTCGGTTTGAGTCTCACATTCAGCGACACTGAAGGTCGAAACGCGTCTAGAGGTTTGGCCGCCTGTGCCGGTCTTCTGGCCCACTGGGCGCGGCACGCCACGGCACGGCGTGGTGCTGTGGGGATTTTGGCCACGGCAGTGCACATAAAATTGGAGGGCCTTCTTTTGTTTTCGGCAACAACAGCTCTGGGCACTGGACGGCGGGCGGTGCGGCCCCGGGTCTTCACGAGCTGTCCGACCGGAAGTGTCCCATGGGCGTCTTTCCCACTGGCGCGCCAAGGGGAGGGGAGGGGGAGGGAGGGGAGGGGGAGGGAGGGGAGGGAGGGGAGGGGGAGGGAGGGGCCGCAAAGTGACCATCAGGACCCGTGGCCGGAGGGGACGGAGAAAAACGCGCTTAATTTCAGTTGTCTTCAGTGTGTCCAGAAGAACAAAAGTACATTTCTTTGATTCAATGTGATGTAAAAAAAACAACAAAAAAACAGGAAAGAAACAAGGTGATTCGATTGTACGTAATTCTTCCGATGCATTCGTCGCTTTGAGACCATTACCGTGTTTTTTCCTGATAGAAAGAAGATCATACTGCCGCCTGGACTGCATACAAGATCCAAAGGTATGCTTAAGTGTATTTGTACAATTTTTCACGTGGTCTCACACAATTTTAAACATGCGAACTTTTTGGCAGAAGTGTACGGAGAGTCGCACAAAGTCGTGAGAAATAGCGCGTGCGAATTTTTAAGAAAAGTACGTATACACTAAATTGTGTGAGATAACGTTCAAAAATTGTACAGGAATTTAGCGTGTGCGCCCAAAATTGAAAGGCGGTACACAGAGTCATACAGGCGGCACACAGAGTCTTACATAGGCGGTACACAGAAGAGTCTTACAAAGGCCGCACAAAAAGGCGGTAAATTTACCGTCTGTCACAGCTGTATACCGTCTTCAATGTTCATTTTTGAGAGAAGCAAACTGGCGGTATTAATGTATTGTACCTGTTACTGTTGCACACATCACTAACGCCGCTTAATACCATGTACTTGTCAATGTCAGTTCCGAGAATAAGAGTAAACGAAAATGCAGGTGTGTTTACGGGACACGTAGAAAGCGACAATGTGTTTCTGTAGGCGGTGGCGGTGTGGTCGCGGGTCACAGTCGGCGACTGACTCGTCCTGCTCTCGCGTCGCCCCGCCTAAATGGCTCGCTCGGATTTTGTCAAGCTGGCCTCGCGTAGGGGTGCGGACAAAACGGGCAAAAAAAGGGAGGAATGCCGGAGTGGCCTTGCATATTTATACGAACAGATTAATTCTTTCCTCTCATTTCATTCCGGAATCGCTGCTCCTGCTGGAACACGGCGCGGCATGACGGTGTCTCCATCCGGCTCACCCGATCCCCCGAGATCCGGACGGCTGAGCGCTGCTCGCCCGGCTGCGTCGCTGATGTCTCTCTTTCTCTCTCTCTCTCTCTCTCTCTCTCTCTCCCTCTCTCTCTCTCTCTCTCTCTCTCTCTCTCTCTCTCTCTCTCTCTCTCTCTCTCTCTCTCTCTCTCTCTCTCTCTCTTCCCCCCCCCCGCTGGTTTGTTTTTTCTTTCGGCCCGGAAGCACTTTCTGTCTCTGTCGGGCTGGACCGCGCCTCACTGGTGGGTGGTGACAGGGAAGTCCTGTTTTTAGGAAAATGGCCCAATGGAGCAAAATGCGGCCCGTCCGTCTTACAGTGGGCCAGAAGACCGGCGCAGCAGGCGGCCAGAACTCTAGAAGCGTTTTGAGCTCCAGAGAGTCGCTATACATGACTCGAACCGAACGTGTGACCCCACCAATGGATTGCTGCCCAGTTTGCATTACTTAGGAAATTCCAAGAAATCCTTTAGTATACATGCGTTGCAGTCCTGCTTTACCGATCGATGTATAGAAAAAATCCTGCACAACAGATGCACTGTTAGCAGGTCGCGTTACACTTGTAATGAAAACCGGTTGGCCCGAGCCGAACGATGAGCCGTACGTTTCGACTGTACGTCGCACCATACCTCCAAGACGCACGGAAGCCAGGGTCATACGTTTGGGTATGGCCGGGCCGCGACCCCCCACCACTCCTGACGCCAACCCCCACCACCTCTTGCCCATACGGTTCAAACGTATGATCGATCATACCTTCCACGCGCACAAGTCAAAAGCATTCTCCCTACTGGGTTTAGAACCCGTTTCCTTCTTACTACGAGCCGTCTCGCCTGACCATCAGACCACCACGCTCCGTGAGGGGTGGCATGTCGGTTGTCTAGCATACTCTGCCAGGGTGGCGGGTCCGGCGATGGTGCGCGGGGCGCGGGGAGGAGGAAACACCCCCCACTCCGCCCACGCCAGCCCCCCACCCCACCAACTAGCCATACACTAAGGTATGAAATCGTCGAAAGTCATACGCTGCGAGCCAGGGTATGCCCATACATCTGGGATGCATTAACTGTAGTACACACGGGCTAAGGGTATGACCATACGCATTTTTGGGATGGACGTTCATTACAAAAAAGTCATACGTTGCGGGCTCTGTAACGCGATCTTCTAACAGTGTGGGACAACTATTTTAGCCACTTTTCGCAATTATGACACACCGATGTATATCATACAAGTGTGGGGTATTATTCCTATTATTCCTATACATGTAAATGTGAACTGTTTCATACAAAATGATACAAATCTCACCACAATGTTTTCGTTTACTGAGAACCAATCAACCAAGAAAACCGACGAAGCGACAAAGCGATGCAACGACAAGCAGCGAACGGAGAGGGACAGTCTTATCGGCGGGCCGCGCCGGACGCCGCGCCCCCTCGCCGTCATATTGTCTAGAGGGCCCTGGACTCGACTCCACTGGCTCGGCCCGCTCGCCCTCTGTCTCAGGCACGGCACGGCACAGTGGGCCAGAAGACCGGTGGGGGCGGTCACAGCACTCGTGCACTCTCATCCTCCAATAGACATTTTATTAATAATCATTGACGTTTGTGCACATTAATGGGATTTCGTTAAGAAGCTTAACAGATTTGTCAAGACAAAATTGATAATAATGTTACTGTTACAAATAAAAATGTTAATAATAAGATCATTAATGTGCACGCACAAACGTCAATACGTTATTGAACAAAAAATCAGTACGAGTCTGAGAGTGTATAAATTTGGTCAGAATGTCAGAAACCGGTCTGAAAACCTGATCAAAATTCCCGCACCTCTGGAATCTAAAAAAGGAAAATTGTGACCTTCTGTAAACCTTAGGCCTTCAATATGAGATGAAGTTTTCAGAATCACAGATTTCGGTGGTGCGCGAATTTTAATCAGGATCTGAGACATGTTTCTGCCGTCCTGACAAAATTTACATGAGTGAATCCCAGACGGGTTTTGACCTCGAGAGTCGCTACTAGAATCGAACGTGTGACCCCACCAAAAAAGATTGCCCATCTCCGAACGGGAAATCCATTGGTGGGGTCACACGACGTTCGGTTCGAGAACTGTTTAGTGCAAAACGCGTTTGGGGTTTTGGCCCCTGCGCCGGTCTGGCCCACTCTGCACGGCACGCGAGGGGTGACTCACTGTAAGATTTTGTGTACAATGAATGTGGGAATGTGTTAGAATGTGCAAGATTTCTGCTGCATTTGTCACACATGTTGCCTACTTACAGGCGTTTTTGCCTCCAGAATGTGGGAATGTGTTCAAATTTTGTACAACGAATGTGGTAGGTTGTGCCCCCCTCGACGGACCGGCACGGTGCGGCACGGCGGCCAGCCGTCGGATGGCGGTGCAGATTGCGCTTGCAGTGCCAGTGGCGGTGATGCCCTCCACAAATCATGAGCGCGAACGCTTCGCGAATTTAATCAATATGCATATTAGGTTGATGGCGCCCTGCATGAGGGAGGCTAGCCGCGGGGAGCGCCTCGCGCTGACTGGCTGCCGCGGAAGGAGGAGCGGCGGCGCGCAGGAAGCGGCAGCAAAGTGAGCCGTGCCGCCGAGCCGCCGTCGAGATGAAGCTGTTGTTGTTGTTCTGCTACAAGGTCCTCGCCGACACACTCACACGCACGCACCAAGGCACGCGTCTGTACACGGCAACACGCCTATTCACGCCTGTATGAAAGGAGCGCACACACACACACAAACGCGCGCGCGCACACACACACACACACACACACACACACACACATGCACACACCGCTCCCCTCGACACTTTGCCGCGGTCCTCACTCGCGTGCCGGCAACCTCGGCTCGCCCCGCAGCAGCCCCAGCCCCGCCCACCGCAGACGCGGACTATCCTAATTTTTAGCCTCCTCCTCCTCCCCTCCCTGCCGCTCTCCCCTTCCCCCCCCCTACTCCCCCCCTCTCTCTCTCTCCCCCCCTCTCTCTCTCTCTCTCTCTCTCTCTCTCTCTCTCTCTCTCTCTCTCTCTCTCTCTCTCTCTCTCTCTCTCTCTCTCTCTCTCTCTCTCTCTCTCTCTCTCTCTCTCTCTCTCACTCTCTCTCTCACTCTCTCTCTCACTCTCTCTCCGGGACGCGTCACCGTATAGTGCAAAGTTTGGATCAGAAAGGTTGGAGGTTGTAATTCGGAGCAAAGCGAGGCGAAGCCACGCAGTGGCCGGGCCGGGGGACACGCCCCGTTAATCCGCGCCCGTGAACCCTCTCTCGTTCTCTCTCTCTCTCTCTCTCTCTCTCTCTCTCTCTCTCTCTCTCTCTCTCTCTCTCTCTCTCTCTCTCTCTCTCTCTCTCCGCCCCCCCTCTTTTGGACGTCGAGAAGAGAGCTAGAGCACTCACAGCGCGCTCCTAACACTTCAAACACAATTTGCAATACTATGAGGCAATAAGATCAGAAGTAATACCAACAAATAGACAGGGGCAAGGGCATTTTTTTTTTAATTTTTTTTTTTTTTTTGAAAAAAGTGAAAGTAACATAAAAAAATATCGTTTGGTGGACTAGCTTCCTACATCCACGTCTCATCCCCGTCGCCTCGCGCGTCACTTAAGGCTCGATGTCGACTCGATGATGCACGTCGATTCAACGTTGGTGGTCAACATCCCCTCAACGTTGCATCCACGCTCATGTTCCCAAGGGGTACTGACTTTTTGGTCAATTTGTCAATAGTTATCCAAGTAATTTGTGCAACCATAAGATGTACTAGTCCCGCTATTTGTCCTGCTTTTGCCCCTCGCTATTTCTCTACTCGCCATTCCCACCACTTAGGTTCGGGCCGAGGCCTGGACCGGCCTGCGGCGTAGGTTGCCCGCTCAGGTAGGGATTATAGCGCCGTAATCCCGCGACCAGACTTGCTATTCGTCCTCAGCTCCTCCCGCTAGAGTGGACAAATAGCGAGACCTCACCGTACTTATGAATTTTTAAGTAGTGTACTCACGATTTGTTTTTGTAAATAATTTTACGAAGCAAATTGGTCATACTTAAAAAAATGCTAAGTATTATGCTTGCTTAAACGAGAACGTAGTTGATGAGAAAAAAGTCAGTAACGCGCTGAGAGTGAGTGTGAGAGAAAAAAAGTTTTTTTTTTAAGTATTTAAACTGTTTTTTTTTTTTTTTTATTGGCAATTGAGACAGACAGACAGACAGACTGTCAGACAGACAGACAGACAGAGAATCTACAGAGAGGTTTTCGTTTGCGGGCGCCGCACTGCATTCACTGCATTCACTGGGGCATCCGCGGCAATGAAATGCAATCCATTGCTGGGATGACAAAGGCTAGGCGCAGGGGGAGCGGGGCAGGGAGGGGCACCCAGCACCAGGAAAGAGGTTTAAATTGCGCCATTGGCCGAGGATTATTGCTAAGCCGCGGACTCTCACTAATCATTGTACCCGCCGTGTCACGGGGCGGGCCGGGCCGCTATGACAATATCGCGTTATCGCCGGGCCAAGTGACTTCGGATGCGGCCAGCGTTGTCCACTTGCGAAGAACCCATCGATTGCGCGCCTCTCCTCTGTGTGTGTCTGTGTGACATTGTGGGAGTCTCTCTGAATGTGTGTGCTTGTGCATGTGAGATCGTGTGTACGCGTGCACTTCCTGATGCATCGCAGGGTTCAGTTCCATCTGAGGGGAACGGAGACGAGCGGAGACGGGTCAAAAAGTGCAACGGAGTCGCAGGAGCAGTCGGTGCTGCCGACCCCGGCCAGAGCGGAGCCCCCTCCCCCCCCCTGGGGCCTCCCTCCACTCTTTCACCCCCGCGCAGCCCTCTGTTTGCGAATGCCAGACATTTCTGTGAATAAGGTTCAATGCCGCATCACTCATTCGCACACGCTCGCTCCCTCTCCCACACGCAACAGAGCCAGCAGACTGATTCCGCGAGCTGTGCTTCTCTGTCTCTCTCGCACTCGTGGGGCGTCCGCGGGGTGCGGGAGAGACAGAGCGACGAAAGCGCTTTGCGGAATCAGCCTGCAGCTTGCAGCCGCGGCATTGTGCTTTGTCTTTGTGTGCAGCGAGAATGCCGCCCACTGTGTTACTGCGCCACCGGCATCGCGTTCGTTAGTCCCCAACAAGGCCTACCCTCGAACCTAACCAGGAGTGAGTGAGTGAGTGAGTGAGTGAGTGAGTGAGTGAGTGAGTGAGTGAGTGAGTGAGTGAGTGAGTGAGTGAGTGAGTGAGTGAGTGAGTGAGTGAGTGAGTGAGTGAGTGAGTGAGTGAATATATGAGTGAAAGAGTGAGTAGGTGAATAAATGAGTGAAAGATTGAGTGAGTGAATAAATGAGTGAAAGAGTGAGTGAGTGAGTGAGTGAGTGAGTGAGTGAGTGAGTGAGTGAGTGAGTGAGTGAGTGAGTGAGTGATTGAGTGAGTGAGTGAGTGACTGAGTGAGTGAGTGACCGTGATGAATTTTAGGCCGTGCCGGAAACGCTGTGTGCTCGAGCATCACACGACATTGCGTGCGCGGCGCCCACGCACTGCAGGCCACTTCCGAAAAACTTGGTTGATCGTTCTCCTCGCACTCGCGGGCCGCTCCATGATGGTGCGAGAGAGACAGAGCGCTTCTGTCCGGAATCCGCCCTAGCCCACTGTGCACGGCACGACACGCCCCTTCGTAATTGATCCGGTGGGCCTGCTTGGCGTGCTAAACGGTTTAGACGGTCTCCATCGGGCACAAATATTTTCCTGCCGAGGTAGTTTTGGACGGGGTGTGCGGGGGGCAGTGTAGAGACGGGATTGAAGGAGGGGGGGGGGGCGTTGCAAGTCTGCACTGCTGGCCACCCAGCGCGAAACACATGCAAAAAGAGTTCTGATAAGAGTTTACATCATGCCCATCAGTGTGTGTGTGTGTAGCCGCGCCTCGCCACCCACCCTCGTCACTCACGCGCACGCACACACACACGGGCCAGGTATTTATTGTCCGTGTGAATCGTTTATAATCCCGATTAATTCAGGCGTGTGTGCGTCAGTCAGTTTGCTTTTTTTTGTGTGTGTGTGTGTGTGTGTGTGTGTGTGTGTGTGTGTGTGTGTGAGTGTGTGTGTGTGTGTGGATGAGTGGGTGTTGGGGTTGCCGTAAACAGGCAGGCCCAAGGCCCAGCCAGGCCAGCAAACTGACTCCACGTTTGGAGGAGGCTCGCACCATCCTCGTGGCAGTAATTATGGTCTCGACTTGACCCCTTGCTGTTCGATTCGATTAGCGAAGTAGTGTGATTGAACGGCTCTGACCTCATTAGCAGTCGCACAGTGGGCCAGAAGACCGGCGCAGGTGACCAAACCTCTAGGCACGTTTCCTAGGTTGAAACGCACAAATATGCGCCAATTGGTGCATAAATTTTCCCGAACTCTTCCTGCGCCGTATATATTAGTGAGATGTGTCACAAAAACTGTGCAAATACATTTAGGGTGAAAGTAGAACCAAATACCTTGGCACGAGAAACTGGGGAGGCTTTACCCTCCAGGTTTGTTTCGTGTTTTTGAGGCTCTTGGCATAAGCCCCACTGTGCGGAAATGTGGAATAATTATTCAGTCTCGACTATTCGAAGTGCTTGCAGTCTCCGGTTCAACAGTTCCCTTACACCCATGATTCATCGTTGAAGAAAAAACGAATATATCGAGAGGATTTTTTTAATTATAGAGTGTACAAGTTGACATAACGATTAGCACTTACAACAAAGGTACATAACAACCGAAAATCTTTAACAACAAATAAATAGAACAATAAGGCATATTTAAAATAAAAACTCAACCAACCAGCTAAACATTGAATTGTTTAAAACGGAAAAACGCAGGGAAACTAAAATGGCCAATAATTTGCAGCCTTGGCTGATGGCAAACAAACAATCGCGACTAATAGTAATTCCAATAAATCAATAACAAGCATTTTCCGCGGGTACATAAACTTACTCTATAACAGTTGACTTTTTTTTCGATACAGCTAAGATGTTAACAAAGAAAAACAAAATGCTCATTTTACAAGACTTTCTTACAAATTAAACATACAGGGTGTCCTCAAATTCAAGCCACAATAATGAAGACGTATACGCCGCGGTACTGATGTTACCCCTGAAATTCTGCCAACTTTACCATGACTTAAACTTTGGGACAATCTGTAGATCTCAGCCAGACTGCTAGTGGCGGAATCCACTTCGATATCGGAAGTCGGAATTCAGGTTTGATCGCATTGTCTCCCAACGCAGCTTCGACGAAGTGGATGTCTCACTAAGCTGTTGACGGTACAGTATCCCAATAAAAACCTGCGTCCATTCCGTGTTATTTTCGAAGAAAAACAACGTCGATCAGCACCCAAATGACAATATTAAAATTGATTTAGCCAGTTTCATCCTGGCTGAGAAATCACTTAGAGCTATAGCACAGCCAACTATCAAGGTAAGGATTTTTGTCCGACAAGTAGTTCTGCATCATTACGCTACCGTAAGAAGCCTATTCAGCTTCACTCAATTTGAATTAACCATTCGCGCAGTCGTCACAATCACATCAAAAAATTAATTAAATAAATAGATATATTTTTGGATAGTGGTCTCGGCATAGAGGAGATCGCTTTGGCTGTCTACTTGGAGCGGCCGCCGACAGGTTCGAGGAGGTTGTGATAGCCGGAGGGCACCTGCACGTGCAGGGGCTGCGTGGTGCCGTCCTGATTCACCGTCACGTTGCACTGCACGGTGGTGGTAGTGGTAGTAGTGGTGGCCTAGCGGACAAAAAGAGTGGACACTGAAGAAAGTCTACACATGAAGGTGCGCTATAACACTCCAAATCAGTTGGCGGTGCACATGGTGTTGCAAAGGCGGTGCGTGATTAGCTGTAATGATTTGCATACATAAAATGTTCTTTTTTTTTTGTCCATAACTAGTTCCATATTTGTGCATACGCAAGCAATGTAGAATTAAATTCATAAATTAGGGACAATATTTCCATATTGGGCTCAAGTATTTATAAACTTGTCGCCTAACTTATGTACAAATTTGTATCCAATTTACGTATGCACAAAAATGGCAATAGTTATTTACAAGAAGTAAACAGTTGAAGGGCGCGGGGTTGGCAGGCTCCGCGGTTACGGTGCACGCACCGCTCGTACTCACATCATTGTTGTTGGCGCTGGACGTGTTGTTGTTGTTGGCTATACTGCTGTTGTTATTGTTGTTGAGGGGGTGACCATTGACCTGCTTGACGGCGGAGGGCTGCTGGCTCATGTTGGTGAACACCATCCTCTCCTCGTAGTCGTACTCGCAAAGGACCTTGTTCTCGCAGAGATAGAACCTATCGCCGACGCAGAACCTGCCAAAGCATAGACACAGAGGCGCGGTTAAAAACAAAAAAAAAAAGAGAGAGATAGCGATGCCCTTGATGTCGCTCGCAGCGTCCTTTTTTGTGTACGACACAGCAAATGAGTATCTTTGAAGCGGTAATGGGGCCAGTAAATCATACCGTGATCGTTCCCTAACCCCCACCCTACCCCCGCCACCGCCACCATGAGTGCATTCCCAACAGCGACAAGGGGGAGATGATTGCAGGGCGAGGGCTCTGTTAGGTCAGGCACAGTGGGCCAGAAAACCGGCGCAGGCGGCCAAAGCTCTTGACGCGTTTTGATCTCCAGAGTTGGTAAACAGGACTCAAACCGAACGTGTGACCCCACCATTAAATTCCCCATTTGGAGAGAAGTCCCTTGGTACACTGCAAGAAAAAACCACAACGAAAGTACACAAATTACTGGCAAATTTTTTATCAGGAATTTATTGTACTCACTGCAAATCCAAGTGTGAGACAGTCTCACACTTACAAGTGCATACCAACATGTCTCATGCTTGCAAGTGTGAGCCACGTTAGTCTCACGCTTGCAAGTGTGAGACACGGTTTGCCTCACGCTTGCAAGTGTGAGACACGGTTTGTCTCACGCTTGCAAGTGTGAGACACGGTTTGCCTCACGCTTGCAAGTGTGAGACACGGTTAGTCTCACGCTTGCAAGTGTGAGACACGGTTTGCCTCACGCTTGCAAGTGTGAGACACGGTTTGCCTCACGCTTGCAAGTGTGAGACACGGTTAGTCTCACGCTTGCAAGTGTGAGACACGGTTTGCCTCACGCTTGCAAGTGTGAGACACGGTTTGCCTCACGCTTGCAAGTGTGAGACACGGTTTGTCTCACGCTTGCAAGTGTGAGACACGGTTTGTCTCACACATGCAAGCGTGGGTTCCGTCGGAACCATATGCAGCAAGAGGGAGACAAACCGTCACTGCAATTCAAAGGGTGAGACGTCTCACCCATTTCCGGTGATACAAAAAGTCTCACCGAAAAAAAGTCATACACGAATGTATCACCGAAAAAAAGGTCGTACACAAATGTATCACCGCAAAATGGTCAGACATCAGTGAGATGGGCCCTTGTTTTCCTGAGGAAGTATCACTTTTTTTCGGTGATACATTTGAGTACGACCTTTTTTCGGTGATACATTCGTGTACGACCTCTTTACGGTGATACACTTTAGTATCACCCTTTTTCGGTGAGACAGTTCTGTCTCACCCCTCAGATGGTGAGATGTATCACCATTTGATTTACAGTGGTGTCTCACACTTGCAAGCGTGAGGCAAACCGTGTCTCACACTTGCAAGCGTGAAACTAACGTGGCTCACACTTGCAAGCATGAGACATGTTGGTATGCACTTGTAAGTGTGAGACTGTCTCACACTTGGATTTGCAGTGCTTTCAAAGTACAATTGTTGTACAATTGTTGTACAAGGTACAATGGAACCGGCATGACGAGTGCTGTGCAATCCGGGCCTCGTTGTGGTTCGTACAATTCTCGTTGCACTTTCTACAATCCCTGTTGTACTTTTATTGTACAGTTTTTGTTGTACTTTTGTTGCACTATGCACACTTTTTCTTGCAGTGTAGGGGTCACACGTTCGGTTTGAGTCCCATCTAGCGACTCTGGCTTGAGATCAAAACCCGTCCGGAATTCTGACCGCCTCCACCGGTCTTCTGGCCCACTTTGTCAGAGGCTCAGGCGCGAGGGAGGGGTTCACTTTGCTCCTGTAAGAAGTCTAAAAGTCTCCCCCCCCCCTTCCCAACCAAAGGGCCTCGTCTGGATCCGCCACTGGTTTCCTCCTCACCTGTGTCCGCACTGCTGGCAGGCGAAGCACTCCAGGTGGTACACGTTGTGCCGGGCCCGCATCACCATCTCGAAGGCGGGGATCACCTTGGAGCACGCCGCGCAGTACCCCGTGCTGCCGAACAGCCTGCCAAACAATGCAGAAATGATGTAAAAACGGTCTAGTCAGGCAAAAACGCGGGGGAAAACGTCAAAGTGGAGCCTGTTTTGTGTCAAAAAGGGCAGAGTGTGACGAAATTGAGCAAAATGTGGTCACTATCGTTTGAATATGATGCCTCGTTTGGATATAATGTCACATTCGTTCGCATATGATGCCACATTCGTTCGAATCCCAGGCTAAGATTACCATGAGGGTTGCCATAGCCATCGCAAGGCCATGGCCACTCATGGTCTCTGGCCATGGGTAAAATGGCCATTGTAATATCCTCATGGCCGTCGGGGGCCATAGCCCATCGTGGCCATAGCCCTCGTGCCCATGGCTATCCTGGCCATAGCCATCATAGCCGTAGCCATCGTGCCCATGGCCATCGTGGCCATGGTCTTCGTGGCCATGGCCATCTTGACCATAGTGGCCATAGGTTGGGATATGGCCAACGTCACTAAGTTGACTTTCCGTCAGAGTATCGGATAGTCGGTGTCGAGCACTAAGATAATTGCACTGATGATACTTTTCGCACTACATCCAATTTTGCTTCCAGATAAATTGAAGAAAGTGCCGTTTACATGTTATCGCAATGTTGTGAAAAGTAGGTGGAGACTTCAACGCGCGGACAGGAAGCACTTGTCATACATAATTGCCTACCCTGCAGGGGGCTTCCGGCCATGGCCGTTGTAGCCATGGCCACCTGGTCCGTGTCCATGGGCATAAGTTGGCCATGCCCATTTTTGCCATGGCCAATGGTTGGCCATGGCGGCCATGGTATTGACGGCCATGGCCACCGGACTTGCCCATGGCCACTGGATGGCCATGGGTGTTTTTACCATGGCCAGGCCGGTGGCCATGGTATAGGTGCTCGTGGCCATAGTAAACTAGTCCTTGTGGCAATGGCCATCATGGTAATCTTAGCCTGGGATATGATGTCACATTCGTTTGAATGTTATTCCACAAACGAATGTGACATCCTCATTAAACGGCCGTGTCACCTTCAAACGAATATGAGACTTCACCCTAAATGTCTTAAAGTCAAGATTCTCTAGGTGAAAATTCTCTATAATATGGTGGTGCAGCTGCCTTTGTAACATACCTTTGAAAATTCTTTGAACCTTAAAAATATTTTGCCGAATTTTCTTTGTATTATGGAGAAAATCAGCATCAAAATTGGTGCAGCCTTTCACCGTAAGACATTTAGAGTGTTCGTATTCCAACGAATGTGACAAAGTTCCGCAAAATTCACATCCTAACGAATATGACGTCACATTCGTCGAATAACAGCGCTAGTTTTACCGGAGTGCCGCTTCTCACCTGAGGTAATCCCTTCGGCACAGCAGCAGGTTGGCCTTGGTGTAGAGCGTGGATCCCACCTCGCCCAGCCGGCAGTCGCAGCAGCCGCACTTGAGGCAGTCCTCGTGCCACAGCATGTCCAGCGCCTTGAGCATGTACCTGCCGACACCAGACAGCGACGGCACCGTTATTCAACGAGTGCGACGTCATATTCGTTCGCATGTAACTTTTGTCACGTTCGTTTGAATATGACGTCACATTCGTTTGAATGTTGACGCACGTTCAAAACGAATGTGACGCCCTAATTTAACGGCCGTGTCACGTTCGAACGAATGTGACCTCGTCTTCAAACGAACGTGACGAAATTCATATTGAAACGAATATCACGTCACATTCGTTGAATAACAGTGTTGTTAGTTTAGGTCCCAGGGGTAATATCTGCGAATTTCGGTGTATACAAATCAAATAAATTTCAGTTGAATTCCGAGCAAAAACTACAGGATTTTGAGAAGAATTTTGACGAATTTTGACAAATTTTGACAAATTCAAGTCAATTTTAATTTTTTTGTGACTTTTCGAGTAAAACTCTAACTGGAGTGATTTCCCCTTTGGTGAGGTAAATCTTTGGTTGAAGCAACGCGCAGATAGAAAGTCCGAACTACGAGCCAAAGAACGCGTCACCGAAAAATACTGTTTATCAACTAACGAGACTTGACGTTCGTTTGAATGTGGTGAAAATGTGGACGCGAATCCACGTTAAAACAAAGTGTTACGTGCTACTCATACGAACTTCAATTAATTCAATGACGCCAAGCTTGTTTGAATAGCAGTAATATGAACGCTTTTTATTTCCCAATTTTATACTGGAAACCCCGCGCGATGTGCCTATTAATTGGCTGAGGGGGACAAGAGGAACAACAACCCGAAACGTGTCCAACTTGGAGCAATATGAGGGGACACACACTCACACACACACACACACAGAGAGAGAGAGAGAGAGAGAGAGAGAGAGAGAGAGAGAGAGAGAGAGAGAGAGAGAGAGAGAGAGAGAGAGAGAGAGGCAAAATAAACGCGACAATTGTTGTGAATGGTGGGTGGGTCCGGCGCGGGGCACACTGGGACACAGCGCTTCTGCCTGAGGCGATGTCCGGTCCGACACAGTGGACTGTCGAGACGAGGCAGGCAGCCGACCGAGGCAGACAGAGTCAGCATGTTTTTAAACCACCCGCATAAAAATGAATTATTTCATAAAAGGGGAGCTGGTTCACTCACTCTAGTCTACGAAGAATCTGCTTGGTAACTACGAAGAAAATGAAGGCATCGTAGAATTGCTTCGTATTACGAGAGATTTTGCTTCGTGATACAAGCAGTTTCTTTGAAGATTTTACAATGCCTTCGTTTTCTTCGCATTATGAAGCGATGCTTCGTAGACTTTTTACTGTCCTGTTATTCAATGAATGTCTCGTCATATTCGTTAGGACGTGAATTTTGTCACGTTGGTTGTTTCTAACATCCGTCTGAATGTTGATACACGTTGAATCGAATGTGACATCCCACCGGCCGCATCACCGCGTCACACGAATGTGACATCGTACTCAAACGAAAGCGACAAAATTCACATCCTGACGAATATGTCGTCACATTCGTGGAATAACAGTGCGTCTTCGTGGAACGTGAGAGACACGGGCCACTCAAACAACGTATTTATTTACATGATTACGTGGAAAAGCAATATTATCGGGCGGGGCGTCGGCGTTGTCGGTCGCGCCCTTTTATTCCCCGCCGAAGCGACAGACTAGCCTCGCGCCACACGGTGGGCTAGAAGACCGGCGCAGACGGCCAAAATTCTGGACGTGTTTTGCCTCGAACCGAACGTGTGACCCCACCAACGGATTCCTCGTTCGGCGAGCAATCCATCGGTGGGGTGACACGTTGAGTTAGAGTTGGCGACTCTGGAACTCAAAACGCGTCTAGAATTTCGGCCGGTCATCCTGGCCCACTGTGCGCCACGGCATAGGAATGCCCATTGTAGGGACAAACAACAATATGGCCTTATTAAACACGAGAATGTGAGCGTTTCGACAAGGGAAAGAATGCGAGCGCGAGGGCTGTCACGAGCTCCAAGGAGGGAACGCTGGGGCGTCCTCGGAATCGACAATAGGTTGACCACAACGACACATGATTGAATCGCACGGTGGCTGGGGCGAGGGATGCCCCGCTGCCCCACTCACTGCGGGGCGTTATGAAAAATCGCGCGTGCTTATTTTGGAGTCCCATCGTCGCACATACACGGTAAGAGATACATTGGAAATTAACCAGGGTACACTGATATTCAACGCATGTGACGGCGTCATATTCGTTGGAATGTGAACTTTGTCGCGTTCGTTTCTTTACGATGTCACTCGTTCGAGCGTGACACGGCCATCCAATTAGGATGTCACATTCGCTCTCAGACTCGAAATTGACTTTTTTTTACATGGTTTTGTACATTTTGTTAGTAGCACGCCTTTTCGCAACAATAATACGCACTTTTCGCTTTTTAAATAATTATTTACATATTTGTTAGTACTTATTGACTAAAAAAAATCCTAAATAATTACATGAAGTATATTGTACGTATCTAAGCAGGAAATACTAAATATTTTTGCTGTAGGCAATAGTACCTGGTTACTGACAATAAAGTCAGTGAGATGCAGAGAGTGTTCGTTAAAAGGTGGACCAACATTCAATGTGACATCGTTTTTAAACGACCGTGACAAAAGTCACATTCCAACGAATATGACGTCACATTCGTCGAATTGTTCGCACATTCCGCGCAGCTCACCTGTCCGTGATGATTTTGCCGCAGCCGGCACACTTCTGCGGGCCGCCGCTGCTCTGCGTCTCCACCTTCACCTCCATGGCGTAGCTGGCGTAGCCTGCGGAGGAAAGCAGAACGGCTTTTAGAACGAACGGTCCGCATAGGGGAACCGCGAATGGAGATAAAGAGGTCCCCAACACGGTGTCATTATTGGGATTATAAATCGCGGACACGGCACTTGAATGCCCGCCGCATTGAGGCGCCGCACAGTGGGCCGGTAGAGCGCCCCCGCCAGAGTGCGCCTCCATCGTGATGCCACCCCTCCGGCAAGGGCCCCGCCAGAACACAGTGGACCAGAAGACCGGCGCAGGTGGCGAAAACTCTTGATGCGTTTGGAGCTCCAGAATCGCTATTGACAGGATTCGAACCGAACGTGTGACCCAACCAACGGAATCCTCATCCGGAAAGATATCCATTGGTTCGGT
Source organism: Stenchaetothrips biformis (assembly GCA_030522485.1). NCBI lineage: Eukaryota > Metazoa > Arthropoda > Insecta > Thysanoptera > Thripidae > Stenchaetothrips > Stenchaetothrips biformis. The sequence continues at coordinate 25,120,340 of CM060086.1, read as the reverse complement.
CGAACGTTTGGTTCGAGTCCTATTTAGCGACTCCGGAGCTCGAAACCCGTCCGGAATTTTGACCGCCTCCACCGGTCTTCTGGCCCACTATACAGAGGCGCTCACATTATTTGATTTCATTCCTGGCAGAGGCGATCCACATGAAAACACTATACTTGACCCTTTTTACGGTTCTTGTTTCATCGGAAAATGGATATTTCACTGAGAATCCAAAGGCTATGAATATAGCGTCCATTGGTACAATGCATTTGAAGACGTTTTCATCGCGCCAATGTGTGCAATGCTTTCGCATATCATCGTACGTGAAGTGCAACGCCTTCCCATGCTTGAGCCTAGGGCATTTTCGGGACACATCGCACGTACGGTGCAATGTGGCAGTGGCATTGCACGTGTGGTGCGGTGTCTCAACGCATTGCACCATAGGCGCTATGATCATAGTCTTTGGAATCACGGTGTAGTGAGAGATTACACGCGCTACAGCCCGCCCCACGCCGCCAGCCCCTGGTGGCCCACATGTAGCCTAGCCCGTCCCGTGGGGCGTCCTGCACTGCCGGCCGAAGCCGCCGGTGATGAGGTGATTCAGTCCGGCGGCCCTGCCAGGGATGACCTTTGGACACAAAGGCAGACAGTCTCCCCCCCCCCCTTTTCGTGGGGGCAGCGGCCGCACAGTGGGCCAGAAGACCGGTGGAGGCGGTCAAAATCCAAGACGGGTTTTGAGCTCCAGAGTCGCTTAATAGGACTCGAACCGAGCGTGTGACCCCACCAATGAATTGCTCTCCGAACGAGGGATCCATAGGTGAAGTCGCACGTTTCATTCGAGTTCCAATTCGAGACTCAGGAGCTCAAAACGCGTCTACAGATTCGTCCACCTGCGCCGGTCTTCTGGCCCACTGTGGCCCCACCACCCCGTCCATCCTCTGGGCGGCCCGCCCAATAGGACGCAGCAATCGGAGCAGCAGCGGGAGTCAAGGGGCAAGTAATTACGAACATCGCTTGTCTGTCTCTCTCGCACTCATGGCCCGATCTGTAAAGGTGCGAGTGAGACAGAATGACGCAATGCCGCGCTGAATCAACGGCAGCCTGCAGGTGCGATGTGAGCTTCGGCCGTCGGTTCGGAGCTACCCCGCGCGCTGGAAGACTCTGTAGCCGTTCGGGCGTGGGGTACTGCCTCGCGGGGGGATGGAGAGTATCATCGAGGAGGTCGGGGCGGGGAAGCACCTGGGGCTGCAACGCCAGAGGCCAACGCACAGTGGGTCAGAAGACCGTTGAGGCGGACAAAATTCTTGACGCGTTTTGAGCTGCAGAGTCGCTGAATGCGACTCGAATCGAACGTGTGTGACCCCACCAATGGATTCCTCGTTTGGAGAGCTATCCTTTAGTGGGGCCACACCTTTTATTCGACACTGGTAGAAAAAAGCACGGAAAAAGTACGGAACATGTCTGGTCAACAATTTGCCTGGACCGTCCGTACTTGCCAAGTACGGAACTTTCTGTACTTTTTTCCGTACCCGTTCACATGAGCTTATATGGAACAGGTACGGACGATCCGTACTTTCGTCCGTACTGCTGTACTTTATTTTTCTGTACATATTCCGTACAAAAGTACAGAAATTTTTCTAGTGGAGCTCCATTGAGCGACTCTCGATGCTCGAGCTAGATGAAGGTCACCGTTCTCCATCAATCTCCCGTTACGCGGTCTTTAAAAAAAAAACAAAGGTTAGTTCAGAATACGATGTCATATTCGTTTGAACGTGACACGGCCGTTCAATTAGGATGTCACATTCGTTTGGACGTGGATCAACATTCTCACAAAAGTGACATCATATTCAAACGAACGTGACAAAATTTAAATTCTAACGAATATGACGTCATATTTGTTGAATAAGAGTGTTGCATCTGTGACTAAAACGTGATGGGTTTCGGGAATCAGCCCCCCTCCCTTTTCCCCGGATCGACAATGACGCGGTCCCACGCATCGCATAGCTATTAGCTTTATTGCATCGTGAAAGCGCCAGCGCTGCCACGGCCCGGCCTCGGCCACCGCGCAATCAACTACAAGCCCTGAGTGACAGGTGTGCGGTCGCTCAGTTTCCTCGAATCGACGTAATTATCATCGTTTCATCCGTCATAGAGTGGCTTGCACGGAGAAAACCTTACAGACTATTTTAGGCCATACAAGGAAAAGCAGTTTGTAACAACAACACTGCAAACCTTACTGAAACTGTCTACTTAGCACGCACTCACAAATGCATGCCTGCAAGTACACACTTACAAACGCATGCTTGGCCAAGCATGCACTTCCAAATGCAAGCTTGGCAAGTACACACTTACCTATGCATATGCGTAGCATGGAGTTATATGGCACCAAGCATGCAGTTGTAAGTGTGTACTTGCCAAGCATGCATTTGTAAGTGCATGCTTGCACAGGTAAAACTAAAGCGTAGTATTACCCTCTGTTTTTAAGCGTAATCAGTTAACGCTTGAAATCAAGCGTAACAGGCTCATCCGCCAAGATTCCCCCTATCTAAATGCATAAGGAAATTTGCAGAGTATGCTTCATTTCAAGCGTAACGTCTTCAAGCGTAACTCTATGCTTGACTCAAGCATAGAGTTACGCTTTAGTTTTACCAGTGTGGCCAAGCATGCGTTTGTAAGTGTGCACGCTGGAGCGTGCTTTGAGGTTTACTCCCAGGTGGAGCATGCCGTGCACTCTCTTGGGTTTCTAGAGTAGGTGGCCTCTGGACAACCCACGCCACATGCCTGTCGAACGAATATGACGTCACATGCGTTGAATAACAGGGTGCAAGGCACAGCGAGGCAAGCAGCGTGCACACACAGCCTTGTCAATGAGCGGCATTCTCCAACGTCGTCGTCGTCGCTGCCGGTTCCGTCGCTCTCCCACCCGCGCGGGACGCCCCGTGAGTGGGAGAGAGACAGTGGAGCCTGCCGGAATGGATTCAGGCGGCACCGCAACAAGTCAGTCAAGCTGGAGGGAGTGGGGGGGGGGGGTCACCTCCGGCCTCCGGCAGCTGTGGTGCAGTGCCGGCACGGCACGGCACGGCCCCTCGCGTGCGAGAGAGACAGACCGACGAGAGCGCTGTTCGGAGCGCTCAAGACGGCGCACGCCACCCACCCCGCGCACCCAGAAAAATGATTTCTTGAATCAAGTAAAATTTACTTGATGCAAGTAATTTTTTTTGCATTAATGTGCCTGAGTAAATTTCTGCTTTGAGTGAAGTAGAAATATTCTTGATATGATTAGAGTTGAATGAATGCAAAGCCTACTAAGCATTGGTCTGACACTCAGTCTCTGTCTCAGTCTCTGTCTCAGTCTCTCTAAAAAGTCTAGCTTGAATCAAGTATTTTTAACACCTTCACGCCGGTACGAGAACCATGTTCTCGTACCGGCTAAAGGTTAGGTTAGGCTTCGGCGCGAAGGTGTTAATCAGGAAAAATAATTTACGTGATTCAAGAAATCATTTTTCTGGGTA